>JAAOAK010000123.1:0-28406 GCA_013396175.1 Fusarium denticulatum | reverse complement strand
TTAGTTTATACCTTATATAATCTGCTAATAATAAACCCAAGCACGGCTTAGTTTAACACAGTTAGACCCAACTGTTACACTAGGGTTTAAAGCTAAAATTATTGAAGATATAAAGTAAATTTAAGTAATGAAGTAGATATTAATTACTTTAAAACTGGTAAAGATAGTAAGAATAGTAGCTAAGATAAGGCTAATAGTAAAGTACTTTATATCTTAATAGTAATGCTAGTAATAATTAATATATATAAGAAGGGGTAATAGTAAGCAGATTTAAGTCTTAGGTTACTGAGAGTCTCTCTAATTAATATTATTTTTACATTTACTTAATTTCTTTTTTATAAAGCCTGATTCTAATGCTAAGAAACTTCTTAAAGATAAGTAAAGAAATACTATTTAACTAAACAATAACCTTACCCTATTAAGACGTCCTTGCTTTAATTTTATCCTTAAACAGTGATCTTCTTATATCCATAACACAAGGATCCCATTTCTTAAGGTGCCGGGGGAATGATAATATAATATTTTAATATTTATATTAATTTTATTTATACTTGTCTGGGGCTGGTAAGTTACCAGAGCTATTATAAGCTTCTTTAGTAAGATTGTATAAGATGTTATGTCTAGCTAACACGTCTCTAATCAAGGCTCTATTAGTATCTTTTAGCCTTCTATCAATCCTTTCTAAAGAGCTTAAATCCTCCTTCTTATCACTTAGACACAAGTGAGATCAGCAGTCTCCTGGTCAAAAGTGCATCGATCGGTATGGGTAAAGGAAAGCTTGATTTCTCATTAGTCAAAGTGCTCATGAGCCTCAAAGATAACCAAATGGTAACTTACGTTGATGAGGCCACCATCGCCCTCAGTAAAGAACTGGTTAGGTGCAGCAATGTACATGCACTCGTAATCAGTGTTGAGGATCCCAAGTCTAAACTCAACGGAGGACTGTCCGTCAATGTTGGCGGGATCAGCAACCGAGAAGGCTTTGTTATAGCAGGCAGCGGCCTGGAAGCGCTGGGGGTCAGGGTTATTGGCCATCATGGTCTCGGTGGTCTGAACGGTGAAGGCTTCGCGGCCAGCGTCGAAGTTGGAAATGTCACCGATGAAAGCGGCGGCAGCACTGACGGCCTCGCTGACGATGGCAGAGACTGCCGCGGTACCAGCCGCAGTCAGAATAGCAATCGTGACCGGCTCACGCTTGCTGAGAATTTGGCCAGTGCTGTCGACTGTGCCTCGAGCCTGGAGAGTAGTGGTGTGGAGACCGTTCTCAGCTGGGATGACTGCGCCGTTGACGATGGCAGAGTATCCAGCGACGGCGGCGGCGACTTTAGTGAATGAAGGCATTTTAAAAGTTGTAAATGGTGGATAAGTCACGGACTTGGTGAAAATTGGGAAGTTGGAGCAAAGAGCAGAAGAACGGGAATGGTTGTAAAAGATGAAACTGCGCAGCAGATTATGAGGAAGTGAACCGAGTTGATGAGTTGAGTTGATTGAAGAATAGTGTCTCAGGAAACTTCGACGCTTTATAGTCTTTTTGTCTCTTCTCGTCTCTGTATTTTTAGGTGCGATCTCCATTTCCTTGTCTCGTGTCATGCTGTGCTGCTATCGGCATGACCGAGCTGTGAGACAAGTGACTAACAAACCCACCTTCTTGAACCGTGTGTTTGATAAGCTTAAACTTTATTTCAGCAACCCTTGGTCAGCTTTCAATTAAGCGATTTGCTATGAGGCACGTCTCATCCGTTTGACCCCAACTCCGGAGGCATCACGGGGTCAATAGGGCTGTCAAGTCTCAAACGTGCTATCAACAGGGTACTCAAGTCATGAACCTCCCGGGTAAATGATGGACCCTGGGAATTGTCGGGAAAACCCCATGTTAGTCCAGTTCAACCAATCAAGTACTCTAAAACAAGGCTATGCCCCGTTATTTCTTCGGCATGAAAAGCTCCCACGTTACCGTCTGACGTATTTCCAGGGTCCTCCAGACAAGGGTAAGCCGAAACCAAGATCAAACAGCCTGGAATAGGTTTGTCAGTTCATCCCAACTAGGCAGCATAGCATTGTTCCAAGAGATCTAGAATGGTCTTCGTCTACCAAGACTCCTAAAAGAGGCAACAATTCGTATATCGCACGCACTGACCACAGGCCCCGTCCCGCTACCAAGTCCGGGAAGGGCAGATTCCGAAAACGCTAGAGCAAGTCCAGGGTAATGACAGTCCTCTTGTGATGGTTCCTGTGCTTGCCAAGACAGCTAATCGATGCAAATAGTATAAGAATGTAACAGCTTGGTGAAAGCGGGTAACTCCAAAGGAGCTGCTCATTTTATGTTCGAAAATATTAGATAATACTACCAGATGATGTTCAATTATAGGCTCCCATCCCTCAAAGAGCGTCTTTGAAGGCGTGATCTGCGTGGGTTTCAATATGCTTCAAATATTTGGCGCACTTCTATAAAAGTTGCTTAAGGCTACTGTGAATAATACGGCTGGTAGGGACCACCCCACGTGTTTGGCTTGCAAGAGATTGGAAAAGATTGGTGACCCTAGATAAAGCCCAGATAGCTTATAACGACTCTATTGATGAGAAAATGAGAACAATCAGGCATCATCCAGATGTAGATTCTGTAAAATCTTATAAACATCAGGACTCTCATACGCTCTTATAGGTCACAACATACAACACACAGTGGTACCATCTGTAACGAGTCAAGCATGCAATACTTGTATAGTCCAATCCTTAACCCAATTTGCTATTCGTAGGTTGCAAAAACCGAACCAACTTCCTTACCATCATACTCAAGCCAAAACTTCATCGCAGCCTCCCTTGTCGAAATCACCAGTTCAAATTTTACTTGCAGCCATTCTCTCCCATCAATACCAACACGCTCTGTAAACAGAGATTTGTCCACTGCGCGTAAATCACTCGTCAGAGTGCAGTTAGTCCTGACATCGCTTGTAGGATGCTGCGGCGCCAGTAATACCTCCGACATAGAAAGCTTGTCCTGGAACACAAGATCATTGTCAGAGTGATCTTTCGGAATATGCCGGTTGAGCGAGCGCCGGATATCTTGATCGCGCTTGAGGTCTTGTCCCTTGAGGATATACCACCACATCTGGAGATACAATTAGCAGGCACTTCCCCGTAAATTCTGGAATTAGCGTACTTTGTCTGTCCGAAGTGTTCCATCGACTGGATCAACAAACGTTGGTCGCCCTTTGTCGGTTGTGGGTTCGTAGGTACTGCGTACAATTACACCGTAGTGACGGAGAGCCTTTGTAGATACGACATTTGTATACGACAAACGGCTGAGCGCTGCGCCTCTGCAAATGGTCAGAAGAGGTTAGAAATCACTTGCCAAGACTCACTTTACAATAGCTGCCCAGGCATCGTCAGGCTGAATGACCTAAAACTGTCAGTTCTCAGAATTTATCGATCCCTCGAAGCTTCTTACTTGAATGTCTGGATTCGCTTTCTCTATACGGGCTTTGAGATATTGGCTAGCCCCAAAGCCACCAACAAGGAAGATACCCTTAAGATAACAGTTAGCAAGGAAGTGTGAGAATCACCCAACTCACCTTGAGGGGTTTGCCAGGACGCTTGAGCCTAGCCCCTTGAACCTGTTCATTCACCAAACGGATTATGTCTGAAATCAATGGCTCAAATATGTCACGCACCGCCTCACTATGATACATCAGTCACACTATTCGTAGTTGAGCGGAGATAAAGACTTACCCAGACATGTACCAAGTATCTCTGAGTAAGCGTTCTTCATCATCGTCTTCAAGATAAGCACCGGGGAAATTGACAATGTATTCGTCCTCCAAATCACCGTTGAACGCGGCCTTGATGCTCTGGTCGAACTAGCGCTCAGCTAGTGGCCAAGCATCGTGGTTTTTGAGACGAAACCATTCTTCGTCCCCGATCAAGTTATGTACCGCTTCGGCAAAGCGCCGATTGAGGCCTAAAGATCCTGACATACTTCCTATTGCTTGTCAAATACAATAGATTGTTTAGGGAAGTGTATCGATTTACCTATGCCAGGAACCACTTCTGCGAGGTCAAGGCATGGCTGTGTTGAGACAACCTCATATGAGATCAAGTCCACAGTGCCACCTCCGGCGTCGCAAACGACAAAGCAATCCCCTTCCTTATTCTGTTAGCCTAATATGATACCTGCAACCATATTTGAGTACTTACAGCCAATGCTCGCTCTTGGCTCATGAAGGTGTAGAGTGCTGCCGCCTCAGGCTCCTTGATGACAGCCACCGGAAAGATACCAGCTTTTTGCGCGGCCTAAACTACGTCAACATCGTGAGCTGTGCCAATTGGCTCATTGCGCCTACCTGCATGGTTCTTTCTTTGGCCATATCCGACCAAACAGCTGGCACACTGAGAACGAAATCCTTCTGGCAAAGGTCAAGATAATCTCGAGGCACTCTAGAGGCAATCCTCTCCAGGGCGTGGTTATACATAGCACCCATGAAGTCTGCTGCTACATCAACAACACCCTTCGGAAGTTTCTTCATCTCGCTCTTGAAGTTGCTGGACGGAAGATAAGCAGGCCTGGTTTGTTGAGGGTCAAGTAGAAGTTTGACGCCTCGAACATGATCATCACGCCAGTTGACTTGACCTCCCCACTTGAACTTTGTACTGTCTTCTGGGTCATACAAGATTGCAGTGGGCACTTTAGGCTGCGTGCGACCTTCGAGTCCTACTGCAAGTCAGTCCAGGCTACTACAGTAAGGTGTGATATCACGTACCCAGCCAGTCGACTATTGGTATAACATCGGGCTTTCCTGACGAGTTGCAAAAACAGTAAGCCACGCCTGAATAGGTTGTTCCGAAATCAAGTGCAATAATGATCCGGTCCTTTGTGTCAGGCGCGGGAGTGGCTGAGTTGCTACTGACATCTTGGACGTTGAAGGTATTGTTCATGGAAGTTCTCGTAGGGCGAGCAAACCTAAATGCCATGGTGGAATATTTGTTGCAAGATATAAGTAATAGATGTTATGCTTGTCATCTTGTGAAATAAGTCGAAGGGCCACCCAGTTTAATATAGGACCGAGCGACGGCACGTAATGTATTGCGAGAGTAGGAATGGTGAAGTCTAAAAATGCCAGCTGCGGCTGAGTGTTTGACCATTGTCAAATATGAAACCTTTGGAGGGCTGTCTAGGCTGGATATTGCTGAGTTGTCCAGCGTTGGTCAGCGTCATTACTTCCTTTGACCAATGCCTACAGCTCGCTATACTCCAAGATGGCCAACATACTCTGGCCCTGGCTTTAATTTGCCCATTCCCAACATTTAATTTAGAATTGTGCTTCGCATGGCATTGAATCAGCCTCATCCTGTTGTGTCGCCCACGTAAGCGCTCAACACAGACAACCGGCCAAGAGTCGGCCACACCTGACACATTCTACGACACCATCTTTATCTACACTGCCCTCGCTAATTACGACCACCTTACATGCCTCTGCAGAAAGCCACTGTCTTGTTTATCATTTAGACCGAAGGAAGTAAGTCCATACATAATTCGTTGTCTCATTAGCAGCTAACCATATCATCAGCGATTCACAACTAGTATTTCCAACCTATCCTTACTCTCATACCAAAACACTCTGGCTGTTATTGCGAAATGTCTTTCTTCGCATCTATTCGGCAAGATTTCAAGAAACATCGGTCCCCAATTCATTTCACAAGCATTGGTGGGCGCAAATCCCGAATGGACGTGGAGACCTTCAACGACCATGGAGGCAATGAGATGGAATGGGAAATGACACATAACCCCAATCTCACATCTCAAGTTCTCAATCAGCTGCGTCTGGAACTACGAACCGACTGGGATCGGGGCATCGATTCAGTCATCAATAGAATCGACGCCGGACACCAAAAGTGCTTGCAGGCCACGACAGATTATATTGAGCAAACCATCCGGAGAACAATTGAGGAACATATGGTCGTTCCCCAAGATGACGCTCAGTCACTCCCTCCGCAGCGAGCATCTCCTGGGCCCTTAAACTCTCCGCTGTTGCTGGAGTCGGCCGAGCCAGACCACAAGGCCAATTTCGAAGACCTCACAGCAACGCTGGAGAGAACACAGGCAGAGTTGGAGAATGTCAAAACTCAATTGAAGGCATCAGAATCAAGAGCGGACCAACTTCGCAGCATCATTGTACCTCGTAACGAGGAACCGATACTCGACAGCGAGATACAAAGAGTATTCTCCGAAGTTCGCAACATAACTCAATGGGTCGCTGAAAGGCTTTTTTCCAACACTGGAAAATATGGACAGCCCACAACGATCGATAGTACCGCCTTCTTCGAAGATATTCAAGGCATTTCTCTAGAACGTCGACAGGACGCCGTTCATGCGCACCTTTCCAGACTCATTAAACGACGGTTCTTCCCCACCAGTGTCGGTAGTTTTGAGGTCGTCGGGAAGTATGAAGAACTTCAGAAAATACTTGTTGTAGCAGAGCGTGAAATGATGGATGCGGTTACAGCTCGTGACCCCAAAGGTAGAGCCTCCTTCTGAAACGCCGAATATTTCTTTCGTTACTAACAATTCAATTGTCAGGTAACTCTGGTGCCGAAATGTTCGATTGGACTCGTACCACGTGCAAATATCTGGATCTTCTCGTTGATAGGTCTAATGAGGCAGACTCATATGCAGCATTTCTTGAACAGTTCTTCAAGCCAGTTGAGACAGATGACATAAGGTCCCAGAACATGGGCAGAAAAAAGCTGAAGACCCTTTGCGAACAGGCAAACAAGCTTGGCATCCTCCTACGGCGCTCCGAGAATATCTTCCAGATTTTCACTATCAAGGAAGACGTCGCTGTCAAAGATTGCGAGAAAAAGGTTGAGGAATTGAGATGTAATGGGGGCAGAACTAGCATTGGGGTCAAAGTTGTGGACTGTTGCTTATTTGGAGGATTGAAGAAGATGCCAGTGGAAAACCCAAGTAAGGCGATTTATCTAGAGCGAGCGCAGGTTTCGCGACGAAGATTATGGCAAGGAAGCATTGATTCCCGGACGGAAAAGAGTCGCGGGAGGAATGTCTTTTTTGCCTAGTCTTCTCAAGATTACATATGTTATATGCAACACATGCTCACCGGTGTTAAGACTTAATGTCACTAGGAGCATACATGAAGCCTCAACAAAGGGCAAATAAGTCAAGCTGTGATAGCCCCAATAGTGATTGCGTTGGGTGGCATAGGTGGACGCGTTTCGTGACTCGACAGTTAGCCATTGTTGGGAAGCTGTCTTGAGCCAGCGAAGAGGCCATGCGGCATTGGCTAACATTCCGAGATTGCTTTTATTTGGATAAATTCATTATCGGCTCAAAATAACAAAGTTTCACGGCTGCATTAGTTTCCAGCTATGGCAGGATGTGTTGCGTACGTCGGCCGCGGCCCGTTTCGAGCTGGACCAACAAACACCTCAATTTGGTCAAATTGCGGCCACAGGGCATGTGCCCACAACACAGAGGATTACTTAGTTCCGCTAACTTACTGATAAATATCCTCTCACTGGCTAACCTTTGTCTGCCTTCAAGATAGGCCTTATATCAGGGCAGATAAATCAGGCCCTGCGACTGGTCCTTTCACACAACTCTGTAACTTTGACTTTAAGCGCCGACCCATTTTGGCCGCTTAATACCTTGCTGTCTCGTAACTATCTTGACATGGCCATTCCTGTGCGTAAATGAGAGGTCTACAGCATGCGATAAATTTGATGAAGTGGGAGAGGTCAGACCGCCCATTGGATACTGCCGCATTGAACGCGTAGGTATGGACACTTCACTTATCTAGACTGTTGTTGGTCTGCTGATACTGGCGCACTTTTCCTCTTCCCTGCGTTGGATGGCCCCCCCAAAAAGCGGTTCAGCGGGCTTTTCTGGTTCCTTTCACGGTTGTCTGCATTGGCTGGAGGACCGGGAGGGAGGAATGGCACCTTTGGAAGGACGGAAAGAATGCTCTCAATTAAAGTCATCGTCGTGTTGAGCGCCGTTTGTTGGTATGTGTTGATAAGAGGTTGGCTCAGAGCTGGGGGGCCGCCGATGAGCGGGACCTGTTTATCAAGCATCTGGATTAATTCGTAGGCAGCACTAATTCAGATTTTCAGTGAGCATCCAGTTGAGGACTCAGTGACGTCAACTCAGGCTGTTGATCCGTCCAGTTACCTCTCGAAATTGCAATACATTGGTCTGCCCAGGGTCTTGAGGGGCGCAGTCTGGTCTAGACTGTTTCCATCAGGCCACAGCGCATATGGTAGAGTTGAGCCTCCACGCAGCTCAAAGAAAGACGTGGCAGGGTCAGAAGGTGGCTTTACATGTCAAGGGCTGCTAATAACGCCTTACATTACAAGAACCAAAGGAGAATGCCAGGCTAATGGCAACGGCATCGACAAGGACAGACTCGTAAGGCAATCTGGTTCCCATGTCAATCACTGGCTCTACTTCGCAAAAGATACCAAGATGAGCAGTAATCAGGAAATTGGCCTAGATTCGGACGGAACATCGCTCTTCAGATTTGTTTGAGGAATAGATACGAGGGAATAGTGCCAGACCAAGGACAATCTTAATATTTCTATCATCTAGCCTTGTTCAAGGTTCTGGTTGGAGTCTGGAGTCGTTCTGGCGATTCTTTATTATCATTTAACCTTGATTTTTAAGCACATGCTCAGTACGACACAAAAGCTTTAAGGCGTCTGTTCTTCAGCAACATTTGCCTGTATCCTTTAACATCAAGGATACGATAGCTTTTCCCCAACTGATCAGACTGCCTTTCAATTGATATCCAACATTAGTCAAAATCGCCTCCCAATCCATAATTCACATTATGCTCCATGTGAACATTCACATGACCCCAGCCCTCTTCGCCCTGAAGCATCTTCTTGATATCGACGATTACCTCATTCCAGCCCCTCTCGTCCGAATCATAGTCCACCCCTATATAAACTGTAGCAGGATTGGCTTCGAGCTCTGGAAGCACTCCATATCGTTGCAGAGCAATGGTGCTCATGTTTCCTTTGGTCGCTTGAAAGGACTCAAGGCAGTTATAGACCTTGGGACAAACAGAGTCCCAGGTTGCACTAAGATGCGGGTCGTTAATGCAAGTGTAGTAAATCGTCTTATTAAGTTCCGGAGCGATGATTTCGACGTAGATATCACCGTCACGGATCAGCGATGCCCTTGCCAGCTCAGTCAAGCTCGTGACTATTTCTTTCAAGGCTACTTCCCAGATAGGTGCCTTTTCAGACGACCAGGGCGCAGCGATGAGGAGTGTTGGTTTCCATTTTCGCATTTCAAAATGGATTTGATCGTCGATGTCCTCAAGCGATGGTAGGAGGTCATACCTTTTGACGATTTTATGCGCGCTTTCGACAAGATCCTGTGAGATCTGTTGCATCGGTGCAGGTAGACTAGCAACTGACTTGTCTAGAGGCAGTGTACGAAGTACCGGCCAAGCAACTCGCTTCCAGCCGGTAATGACACACGGTTCAGTGCTGTATGAGGTAGAATTCGGGGACGCCATAGTAGAATCCTTAGAATGGACTTGATAACTGATCTTGGAAGAGATGATCGTTTAGGAGTGACGACGTTTGAAAGGGAAGAACGGAAATGTAGCAATGGTTGCGTTGGAGGCATTTTATACTCATGATGCAGCAACAAGGCTTAGCATTCTTGTGATACTTTAGGAGTCTGAACTTTAGGTAGAGCTGCTTACTCGGCGTTGAGTCACGCCTAAAGAAGTGAGCAACGCGGTGATATAGGGTTTGGCGGAAGGAGGGGTTGGGAAATTCTAAAGCTGTAAAAGAAAGTCAAAGAGCACCTTTCACCGCCGAGAGGGCTTTACTCAGTCCTCGAGGAGCAGGGGATTTTCTGAATTTGAATAAAACACCAGTATCAGCTCCACTGCAGTTTAAAAATTTATATCGAATTTATCTCAGTCTCTTTTCCCTTAGCAGAGAATCCCAAGTCTTCCGAAGTCCATGGCAGCCAAAAGCACCTCATTTATCTTCCTAGCGCCGCCACCCTGGAACTTTTGGACCTCCGGTCTAATGCTCTGGAAGCACTGCTAGGTGTTACTATTGACCGCTTCCACCTTCTCCATCTCCTGCATGGTGAGCGTCAACTTGTAGTGCATCGAGTTTAGTCATTTTGACTATCTTCGCTGGATCGTGGGGTAGACGATCTCCCCCACAGAGACTATAATAAGGAACGGAGAATCGTGGGGTATCTTCCGTTCGGGTCTTTTTACTCGCATTTCTGCCTTAGCCTGTTTCAAATCGATGTATCCGCGTATAAACCTTCCATAGCAAAGCTTAATTAAGTATTCGGATGACAGATGCTACTTCCGCATAGCCAATTTGGGTTATCTACAGGGATATCATCTATGCCGAGTTGCCGAGCTCGGCATATGAAATGGTCTCCCCGGATTCTAATTTATCCACCTCTCTCCAGCTTCCTGTAGAGTAGTAAAGCAGCGACACTTGCCTCGTTGAAAGAAACTTAAGAAGACGATGATGTTCGCAATATTCCAATAGTTAATTTTCGTATCAGCTTCCCTTTAGTCCTCTACAGTATGCGCTTCTCAACCATTCTTGGCTCGGTATTGCTTGCAGCGCCTATCCAGGCAGCAAAGCTGTTGATCTGTTCTGATAGCACAACGGCAAACTATGCCACTGGAAATGCCCTACAAGGGTAAGTAATTCTGCCTGAGTATGGGCACATTCTTAATCATTCATTGATAGATGGGGATTTTACATCCAAGACTACACAACCCTGACTGTCTCGAACCTTGCCAAGAATGGTCGCTCGACCAGATCCTTCATCAACGAGGGTCTATGGAGCGACCTCTTGTCGAAGACAGCTTCAGGAGACTTCGTGGTTATTGAGATGGGCCACAATGACGACGGCGATCCCACTACATCTGACCGCGCTACCCTCCCAGGAACCGGCGAAGAAACCGTCAGCGTCACCACGACCACAGGCAGTAAAGAACTCGTCCACACATTCGGCTGGTATCTGCGCAAGATGATCGCCGACGTCAAGGCCAAGGGAGCAACGCCTATTATCTCTGGTATGGTTAACCGCAATTACTGGACTGGCAACACGCTGCAGTCAAAATGGCCCTTTGCGGACTACGCGGAAGCTGTGGCCAAGGCAGCTGGGGTTGAGTACATCAATCATACGAAGTACTCTGTAGCGTTGTTCCAAGCGATGGGTCCTACGAAGGCCAAGACTTATTATCCTAATGATAATACGCATACTAATTGGGACGGTGCGAAGTTGAACACACAGACCTTTGTTCAGGCCGTTAAGTACAAGTGTGGAGGGACTAGTGTGCTTAAGAAGTATCTGAATGCAGCTGGGAACGCTATCAAGAGCCCGGCTCAGCAGTCATGCTAGTTTGGTTTGACGGAGGCGATATCCAGGATGGGATGTCACACGTGGACTTGGATTGAGTCTTGGCTTCTTCATAAACCTCCCATAGCGTCAACTAGCCTGTTTGCTATAGCAAACTGTTAGGTAATGTTAACCAGCGAAACTACAGTTAAGGTATATAGTTGAGAGATCCTGTTTATCAGACTAAACTCACGTATAGTAAGAACATCTATATCAAGATATGTTCTACAACTGGTTCCTCACCCTTCTCCTCTTGACTCCACTGGCCCTTTCTGTTTCTGTAGCATCTTCAAGCTCCTCAGACTTTTCCATCCTCCTGTTGTCATTCCAGTAGTAAAATATCATCCCAGCGACAAGTACAATACTAGCCGCGTAAAGACACAAGATCTTGAGAAACCCATTTTGATAATATGGCGCATCACTTTTCACAAAGATGTTCTGTCCAGCTAATCCTCCCACGTTTGACCCCGCAACAGCTAGCGCAAGCCCAATGCACCGGACCTGCGGATCTTCAGTGTTGATACTGAACCACGCATCGTTGAGACTCTGAGATACCGCCACTCCTGAGCCCAGAAGTGTTAGGATAGCGTACTTCATCCAGACGTCAGAACTGCCAACAACAGCGAACTGAACTCCCGAGAAAACGAGTGAGTACACGCCGCAAAGTAAGCATAGAGGTCCACGAGATAATGTCTTGTCGCTGACCCATGATACGAGAATCGCCAAGATGCATACGCCAAAGTTACTAACGGCTGCTAGGAAGCTCGCGGTAGACGCCCCGAAACCGAGGTTCTTGATGATCGTGGGAGTGTAGAAGACCAATCCTCCTTTGGGCGTGATGGAAATGGCGTTAATGCCGAAATGACCCCACATGGGAAAGCTGGTCAAGAGAATGCGCACCGCAGTCTTGGGGCTGATGCCAGAAAGTTTTACCTCCTTGCGCGGATCGTCGAGAATGACGCGCTTGGCCAGGATGTCCCTCTCTCCAGTGGTAAACAAATCGAACCACTTGACGCCCGCCAGCGGAAGCGTATTGGTCGTCGAACGAGGCATGATCAAGATAAAAACAAAGCCCACGACCAATGTGAATAGACCATCAATGATGAAAAGCCACTGCCATTTCTTCAACCCGCTCGTCTCCGGAATTCTGAAGATCAACCCCGCAAGAAGTCCACTTACACCCGCAGAGCAGTAATTCCCAACATACACCAAAGTCGCCCTCATCGCCATTTCCCTCCTGGTGTAAAACGAAGCAAGTATCGTCAGCGCAGCCGCTAAGTATCCAGCCTCCCACATTCCCAGCAGGAAGCGCGTAGCGTAGAATCCCGTTTTGTTGCGAACAGCTGCTTGAGCCGTTGCGATTGTTCCCCAGGCCAAGATCTGAATAATCAGCCAAAGTGCTGGTCCGATTTTGGATAGTACCATGTTGAAGGGTATTTCGAAGATCACGACAGCTGCGAGCATGAGTTGGTTTCCAGTATTGACGTTGTCGTTGTTTATGCCGAGATCGTCGGTGAAGCTTGTTGTCATGGCGTAGCCGACGTTTCCTCTGTCGAGCTGGAGGGCGAAGAGGCCGAGCATGAGCATTGGTAAGATGGTGAAGTCGATTCTGGTAAGACGTCTTAGTATCGGGGCATGTTATTGAGGGAAGATTGACTGACTTTCTTCTCAGCTTGACTTCATCCTTTTCAGACCAGTCACAGATAGGTACTTGACTTTGTGACTCCTCAACACCAGTTTTTCCAATGGAGTTGTCAACTGAGGGCTCATTTTGGGACGCCATGGCAGCCATGGTAAGAGGCTGGAAGACAATTATTTGGGGTGTAAGCTCTACAGGCTTTTTGGGGGAGCTTGGTGATTTATAGCCCACTCCATTAGGGCCAAGTTGAGTACATGTGGCTAGCTGAATGCCCCGCTCCACTGACGTGAAGATCCATTAACTTGCCTTGAAATTGAGATGGCTATCGAGGATCTGCACAATTGCAGTAATAAATGCTCTGAATTGGGCTCAGTACGTTATCTGATCGCCGGCTTGCGGCCCGGGCGAACTACTGTAAGCCAGTTGATCCATCTTGGGTATAGTTGTTTTGATCAGCCAACCAATAACCCCGGAGACACTGGAGAATGGCGATCTGGTGGATCCGTTGACTATGGATCGTCGCTTCAGAGACCAACAAAGATCAATTTTCATACATCAACTTTTGCCCTGAAGACAACTGATACTCAGTTTCTAGGAAGCTATTTGCTCACGGCGTAACACATGACATCCAGAACTTCCCCGCTCTCCTCTTCCAACCTCGCAACGTTTACTGTCAACCTACCCACGAGAAGAAATGGCACTTCAGGTGCCTACAATCGCGGAAATACGCGCATCCACCGAAATACTCAGCCCTCCTGATGCGTCGGCCATGGTTGTGAAAGTTGGCGAAAACTTCGCAGTCAAGTTCGGCCCTACCGTGTCCCTTCAGGAAGCTGAGGCCTTCCAATTCATCTCAACCAACACCAAGGTTCCTGTACCGGAATTCTATGCGTCGTTGGTGGAGCCAGAGACCGGGATCAACTTCATCGTTATGGAGTATATTAACGCCAAGAGCCTAGGAGATCTCTGGCCAACCCTTGGAGTTCCCGACAGGCTCCAAATTACCAGCCAACTTCGTGCTGCTTTACGGGAGTTGCGTAGCCTCGAGCCGCCGTCTTGTCTGGGCTCTCTAAATCGAAAAGCCCTCAGTGA
The DNA here is from genome assembly GCA_013396175.1 of Fusarium denticulatum. Lineage (NCBI taxonomy): Eukaryota > Fungi > Ascomycota > Sordariomycetes > Hypocreales > Nectriaceae > Fusarium > Fusarium denticulatum. The sequence continues at coordinate 14,265 of JAAOAK010000123.1, read as the reverse complement.
TGGAGTCTTCTGGACGCCAGATCAGAACCCAGCCAAGTCAGGTCCTTTTGAGACTGAAGACGACTTCAATGAAGGCATACTGCAACGGCTAGCCGAACATGAACCCCAGGCACATCTCACACTCCTACGGACACTCATCACTGCGACTTTGCGAGATCATAAGGTGAAGTTCACACATGGGGATCTGCAACCTAAGAATATCCTTGTCAAAAGCACTGGATTGAATGATCCTCCTTATGCGATCAAAATTATAGACTGGGAGATTTCAGGTTGGTATCCGGAGTACTGGGAGTTTTGTAACGCTACAATCGCTGGTCGCTTTCGACCTGAATGGTTAGATCTGGTGCAGCATATCATGAAGGCCTACGTACCAGAGTACTTGATGCTTCAAACGATCCGTAGCCTTCTGTTCTATTGAATATCACATTACTAGTCCGGCACCTCGCTTTGGTAGACAGCAGCATGATGTCACATCAGATCTGTATGCTAGTTGGCAGGTTTAGCTTTATATGTTAATCGTATCATTTACATGTCATTCTGATCTTACCCTCTTCATAAACTCCCCAACCTTCACACCAAGTTGTTGGAGGCAACTCCCGTTACACAATTCAACCATTCGCCCATGTCTACCCCACACTGCAACAACCAATATTTATGCAGGCAGAAGACGTATGTCAGGGTTCTAACTGGACCACGTATGCAATTCGCATGAATGCATTCAACACAGCCTGATTATGTAGTCATATTACACAGCCACCACTGTTCTTCGAAGCCCGACACGGGCAGCATTCAATTAGTCCATAAGTTTTGGTTGTTTCCCAATTCACCAAAATCCAGATATCTCTCAGTATTGCCCGTATTCGCCATCTCCGAAATTGTAACGAATCATCTCGCAAACATGGCCGAGGCTTTCGGCATCGCCGGCAGCGCTTTCGGAACGATTTCCTTGGGTATCCAGCTGTTCACTGAGATATCCAACTATCTCAGTAGCGTTGAGGGCCGGGATCAAGATCTTGAGCGCGCAAAGAATTATGCGCTGGACTTTCATTCATCCTTAATCGCGCTCGAGACATTGGCTTCTACTATGGGTATTAGCGATGCCGACCTTGAAAGAGCGATCAACCAAGGCCAGGCCAATTGTGCCAGCGCCATCAACAATTTGTCAAAGATGGTTGCAAATTTAAAAGGTCAGGATCCTGTTCCCAACAGTCGCGCTTCAAAAGCAAGGGCTCTCTATGTCAAACTCAAATATCCATTCAAAAAGCAAAACTTGGAAAACTTGGAGAAGCAATTATTCAATACAATCAGCGTTCTCAAGTTTGCCCTAACAATTTTGCAATTGTAAGAAAAGTAGTGCCAGCCTTGCGATAAATACTAAGTCCAGCGGTTAGAAAAAGTACCTATATTACTCAAATGTCTGTCCAAAGTATGGAACGGGCTCTTTTCAATCGACTCACTCGACTTCCAGAGCCTGAAAGGGAAATTTGCAACAATCCGGTCCCCGTTATGGATCAAAATGTCACTGAAACGAGTTCAGAAAGGACCGAGTGCTTGCGACAGCCGACGTCCAAGACGCCCGTGTGGGGAATTAGAGAAACAAGATACCAAAATGGGGCAATATGGACGATGAATTCCTTCTGCGTCTGTCGCAAGAACTATAAACAGCGCGAGCGGCGACAATGGGGTCCATTTATTGTCGAAAATGAAATGAGCTTCACAGACTATCATTCACCTGGATGCCCCCTTTCAACGCAGGAGCCCCTGGAACAACAAACAAAGCGGACATTGAAATTTTCTATCCCTCTTGTCCAAGGCCGCTGGAGAACCGCCAGCCAATTCTCGCTATTCTTTACAGTAGGTACCGGTGGGATGGGTTTCGGTCAAAATCTTACCTGGGCTCAAACGGTCAACAGAGACCAGTCCCCTTCCTTCAAGATTACAAGAGTGGCGATGAGACGTCACTATTTCCCTACCAACGGAGACAATTTGAAACTCTTTTCGTCATGCTACAGGCGACTTAAGTGGTGTTTTGACAACAGAAAGGCGTCAATTACCGATGTGGACCAATTTGGACAATCGATCGTCGAGTATACAACAACCATTACTCTTGTATGTTTCTTGTAAGCTTTTTAGTAGACCAAGACTGACTTATCTCCACTAGAACCTCGATTCAGGCGAACGCTCTTTAATTGAGGAGAGCCTACAGGTCTTTTGTATGTTGGCACCTTTCATCAGTCCAGCCACACATCCAGAATCAAGAACAAGGTATGTCTTTATCAAATTGATAAACCCATGTATCTACTAGAATTAATTTCGGAGGAGTAAGATTACTGATCGAAATTTCCATATAGGTCACCAGTTCTAGCGCAACTTTGCCAAAATCTAATAACACCAAATTCCACCATGTCTGGCGAAGCAATCAGCTCTCTTCTGTCCAGATGTGATGACTCTGCAGGCCAAGATTGCGAGTCACCACTTTTCTGCATTAGCCTTCGTGAACAATTTGACTTAGTTAAGGGCTACACACAGATATCTAATTGTGAGACTCACATGGATAACCTTGATTCTTGAGTATTTTCTAATCCTTGATAGATCTCGAATTTGGTCAACTCAGCAGACTCGTCCTCCTGGAAGACAACGACAAGGTTCAAGCCCATCTGAAAAAATATCCATCATCTATCAATGAGGTGAATTATCTTGGTCAGACGCCTATACATATTGCGGTTCAGATTCAGAATGCGAGGATCTTGAGCGGGCTTGTCAACCATACAGACCGCAAGGTGCTGAACGTCAAAGACAATAACGGTCATTACGCAATCGATCTTGCGATCGACGCATTATTTCATGCTCGGAGGTCTGTAACAGAACCTGGATCGACAGTATGTAACGGCTGCGAAGTTCTCAATGTACTACTCCGCTCCGAATCGGCGATCTTTAGAAATTCTGTCAAACTAGCCATGCAGCTACCGTGGAATCACGACATCCCTGCCTGCATAGAGGGCCAAAAGAATATCATCCGGAGTCTAGCCTCCCGAAGGAAGGGCCTGAAAACACTAGCACAGCGCGAGCTTACTCCGGCAGAAAGACAAAATTTGAAATTCCGCGAAGCCGGTATTCTAGATCGGAATGCGGCCCAGACTCAACGATTCCTGGAGGCCAAGAAATGCCATGTCCCAATCCATCTAAGAGTGTACGACAATGACGATAGTCCAGAGGATTCCGAATCAATATACTTGCTTGTCTCCCATGGCGATGTTGCCGAGTCGGCCCTTCAAAGTGGCTTCTTTATGCCAATGACTTTATTTGATGACGTTTTTCGCTCGCTAGCGGAATGGCTGAACTGTGGTACTTACGGCTATCGGCGCCAAGACTTCTTATTCTCATCATATATCTGTTGGTTGGTTGAGCATGGTGGAGATCTACAAACCACTATCCCGACTCTATGGGGCTGTACAACAGCAGCGCACTACTTCATGACCTACCTGGGCACGAGTCAATGGTCTTTTAAGCTTGGACATCGCGTCCCTCTGTCTCCAAAGGTCTCAAGCATCATTTTTGAGGAAGATAATATTGACGACTGTCGATGCCAATGTTCCCCAAAAGGATGTACACCTTTGACCAAATTCCTAGCAGTCATAAGTTGGCAGCATCGGATGGTTGTAACCATTAGAGATGTTCTTAGGCACTTTGAATATCTTTGTGGTCTACTAGGCCATGTTGGCTACGACCTAAAACGGGTACATTGGATTGATAGCGCGGCTGTGCGTCACTTTACGTTTTCTATTCTCGATCTTCGTCATGCGTGTTGTTGCTTAGGCCTTAAGACCTCCGGCCCATTATCGACGGGAGATCGTCACGAGATTGAAGAGGAGGACAGCTCGCGACTAGAGCTATTTCAACAACTTGTTACGGAGTTTGGAACGGAACGTGGTAATTATGCTGATCTGTTATCTTTTGCACAGAAATATTGGGCTCCTAGGATGGAGGCTGTTCGTCAAGAAATCGAGTCATATGTCCTGACGGAGACTCAACTACAGTCAGCTGAAGCAGCTGGGGTTGTATGGGAATGTTATGGCCCACAGCTTCCACTGTGTAGCGATGACTTAACGATAGATCAAGGGAACGAGGAGGAGGTAAGTGAACTGGAGAAAGTTCTAAGGGAGCTGGATGAAATTGTTACAGATCCTGCAAGACCAAGTCTTGTGTAGGAAAGGCTAGTAACCGATAGCAACATCATTTTCTTATACTTGGAGTTTAGATGGAAGAAAGAAAACGAATGACTCAAGGATTGGACCAAGAGCGTGTGAGTTGTGAATTGAATGTGTTATTTGCAGTTGAGACTTATGGCTGAGAGCTTAAATCAGGTGAGAGCTCGATTAAAGTTGGCTCAGAAGACCTGGATTCTTCTTGGAATATCCAATGATAATTCGGACGGCATAATTCAAGTTCGAGTCTTCATGGGAGAGAGTTTTAAAGAATTCAAGGTGCTGGAAGGAATTGGGGCATAACAGCCTCAGAAGTTCACACGTGATTATTCGGAAACAGCCGCGCCATTGATTGGCATCTCTTGACGGTGCAGATGACTCTGACGCCGACGATAGCTCTATGGTAAAGAATTCAGAATGTCGTTATACTGTTCAATAGCAACGCAGGGGAAAGGATCAAAAGTCTATGTATCTCTAGTTGTTAGATCAAGACACACCCCATCCGACAGTAAACGCGAAATTAGGACCACTGCGCCACTTTCTTTTATCTGAGCCATTCTCTCCTGTCTCATTGAGCTATCTCACAAATAGTTGCTTTGATCACCACTCTTACGCTTCCCAAGTCACGCATTATCGCCTGCTTCAACTTTATAAACAAGTGGGGGATGAAGCGCTCGAGACAGGGAGAGTATAACGTGGCAGAAGCCCTAGGGCTCTGGATCACCGATGGGAATCGAATTAAGATAAGTTGGTAAACGTCTTTACCACGATCTTTCCATGTTCGCCGAAGCTCATTTGTACGACAAATTCAATGCCACGGCGATGCTATTCGCTGTCCAACTCTGGTGCGACATTAAGGATCACCCGAACAACATGCTTGAACCAGATATCGCAGAGCCATTGCCCTTTGTTTCTCTAGCTGTATTCATCATCTACTTTGAGCACTGGTTGAAGATTCATGAACATCTTCAGTGTCTCAGCTTCATTCATCCTTTCAGGTTGATTCACCTTTTGTACTGGAACGACATTCTCCAACCATTCAATAACGATGAAGCCTTCTACGTCAAGGAAAATGCGATCAACTCTGAGCAAGTCCAGCAGTATGTACGGGATGCTAAGGCAATGGGCCCTCGAATTTCTGTGACAGAACACATTGATTTCTACCCCTTCATGATAAGTGGCAGTAAGATGGTGTGTCCCCAGGACATACCTTACAAATTCCGTTTAAATGAGACTCGTAAAGCCATGATTGGGATGCCTGATCTGCGAGTTCTAGGCTTACCATCATACCTTACCAAGGAGAGCGAAATGATCGAAATCGGCATGCCCGAGCCCATTGCTCGAATCACCTTTCTCCCAGAGACCTCATGCGAACTTGCCTTGACCAACTTTCTCGACACCACCGGGGCAGGTCTTACATTGCTGTTCGGAGACAGCTTGAAGTCTGGAACTATCTGGACACACAAGTTTCAATCGTATACACCACTGACAGATCTTCCGATCCAGGCGTACTTCAATGGAAATATGATTGACGCCTGGTCCCGACTTCTCGATCGGCGCATGGCTTGGCTTGAGACGCTTGGTGTACTTGGAAAAGTTCGAGTTCGGACTGGTGACGATGGCTTACCTGGTTATCATGGCATGCCATTGGAGAATGATAACCGCTACCTCGATGAATCATACGCGGGTAGAATGGTCAAGCTTGCACTGGAGGATCCCAGGAAAAGACCTGAGCCTCGCAGCTGAACGGTTAATGAGACCCTTCCCAAAACGAAATCCCTCTTTTGAGGATCAATGAATGGCTAAAATGAATGAGAGTTATGTCGTGATGCAGCAATTGTGAGGGAGATTGGTGTTGGACGAAAGGGATTTTCTTGGGCTTGGGGAATTAGCGAGAATATGTGACGGTCGACAGCGGTGGCGGACATGATCGAAAAGAACCGTGGTTGTGCGACTAGTGGATTTCACCGGGAATAAATACCGTCATGTTGAGTGAGGCTGGAGATCTGGTAACCATGTCGATATGTACTACAATCTAGCTATTCAAATGGACGAGATGCAATACACCAAGATTATATATCATGCTCACATCAGATAACCATTAATGAGTTTCGAAGACAAGGCGAACAATCAACAGTACTGTATATTTGCGCTCTATAAAACTTCTTTTAGAAGATAGAGTTATCTCCACATGAGAAAACTCCTCCAATGCCATCCTTGTTATTGGCAAAGAGATCCAGCAGCTCGGTGATAGCCGCCCACAATCCACCCGCATTCATGAAAAGCGTAAGTCCAATCATGACAACATTTCCCACAGTGAGCAATCCCTTCTGCCATGTCGAGAAATAAAGACCCTTGTTAAGATGAAGCCAGAAAATCGCTGCAAAGCCATATGTAAACCATGGAATCGTCGTCGCTGCCGTAATCGACAGAATAGAGTCAAAGATAGGAATGACGTTCGAGATGACAAAGATCAGAACCCAAAATCCAGTTACGGACAAGATCCAGGTGACCCAAGACTTGACGCTGTTGTCGGTGACTTGGTGGGTAGCGCGCATTTGGCGCATCGCTGTTACGTAGACGTATTTGCAGCCTGTGTGGCCGATTGAGAGGGCTGTTGCTACGACGGCTGGGAGAATGATTCCGTATGCGACTTTGGCGGGGATGGATGATGCGGCAGATAGGACGGGGGATGTGGTGAGATCGCCGGCGAGACAGTACAGAGCGACGGCCATGGCGATGTAGAAGAGGGTGCTGACGATCTCGAGGACTGCGAGGGCGAAACGGAAGTCTTTGGCGGGATCTCGCATTTCGGCCATATATGAGCTGTCTACTGTCAGTTTGGTCCAAGCGATATTAAAGGATTCAACTCACGGGAATGTGAATGTGCCAGCGTACGAGAACACAACTCTCAGGCACGCATTGAGGCCGTCGCGAAACGTAGGGTTTCCAACAACCTTGATCTCCTTATGCCAACCCTCTGGCGCAGTCGCAGGCCCGGAAATAGCCAAGCTGATCAAAACGATCAAACAAGCCGCCACAACACTAACAGCATTAGGAATTCCCGCCTTCGAAACAAACTTCATCGTTCGTGGTATCGACAACAGATAACACGCGATACACGCAACAAGAATCCAGATAACAGTACACGTCGCATGACTACTAAGCGTATTCAGCGCAACGGATAGCGTGACCGTAGCTGAAGCGACGATGAAGACAACTTGTATCATCATGACAAAGCCAGCGAAGGACTCAAACCATGGGCCGCCGACGATGCGGGTCATTTCGACGATGCTGACGACATTGGGGTGCTTGCGGTAGAATTGGAGGAGTTCGTAGGCTGCGTACCATGATAGTGCGCCGATACCGAGAATGGCGATTATGCCAGGTACGATTCCGAGGGTTTTTATCGTTGAAGGGAGGGATAAGATTCCGAGACCGAGTTGGTTTGTGAAGAGGATCAGGACGGTGTCCCATCGTCCAAGCGTTCTGTAATTCTTCCCGCCTTGGTCAAAGATATTGCCCTTTTCTTCAGTACCAGCAGGAACAGCTTGGAAATCGGCTTCATCTTTTGGTGGTTCTGTATCTGAGGCGCTGGACTCGGGAGGGTGAGATGTCAGCGGTGACGGGTCCGCAGGCTTTTTTGAGAACTTCATGATGCCCATTATGAAGTGCTACGGTCCTGCGTAGCAAGTACTTGGGGGAGAGTAGAGAGGGACAGTGAATTGGGAAAGGAGGTAGAAGGTGAAAAGGAAAAGTCAATGGAAGGTTCGTGGGCAGACTTGACGTTATTAGCGGCCCGTAGTTCTCCATATTATCACCCTTTTATGTTATACCCCAGGCGGAAAAGACCTCCGATCGGAGGTTGTGGCGGGAGCTATGATGTACATTTTTGGTGGTTCGATGGGGAAAACGTGCTCCGGGATCCAATTACAGCTGTACTATTACAAGAGTTGGAATTGCTCAAGAGGATAGCTCCCCGTGGGGGAAGTGAAGCTGTTCAGTTCATTACGTGATAACCTCGTCTGTAACACAAGATAGGAAGGTCCCTTGACGAGAGCGCAAAGGTAGGTAATCTCAAAGATGCTGAGGTTTTGTAGATACCTCCCTGCCGATTGGTCCTCGGCCACCCCGGCAGATCCGCCGGATGGAGCACCGGAATAGTGGGGCCTTTGCCTCCGTCAACTATTCAATTTTGCAGCCAGTGGAGCATTACGTATGTCCGAGTATCCGGCCCTGACTCCGTACGGCACTTATTCGCTGTCACCTTGCCACTATACCCTTTTTTCCAGCTTCTGTTAGCATAGCCAATTTGCTGGAATAGAGTTTTAAGTTTATGTCAGCTTTGAAGCTCACTTCAAGAACAACATCTGACAGTGGGCCCCCCTTACTCGTGTTATGGTATTTCTTTTACGTAGAAAATGGAGTCGAAAAAGCTGGGCATTTACATACGCGAAATCCACCATGTTCCGATCGGAGGTTGACGGTGGAGTTGGGTGACATGATGAAAACTAGGATAGAGAAGAAAATTCCTTCTGGCAAATGTTCTATGCTTACGGGCCGCATGAAGATCCTTGCGTAACGCGTATGGTTGGTGGGTTGAGGTGAAGCGGGTTTATAGTTATTCCTGTAATTTAAATGTCCGAGACCGTTGGAGTTTATGCTGGAGGAGGAAGGTAAGCCGCAAAGAGCGAGATCCGTGGTCGGCGCCCTTTTGATGCCAAGCTTGTCAAGTTGTTGTGAGGCGACATGGTACGACGTTACCTTGGCGATTTCAACGACGTTTTCTTTCGCGCAGTATGGAATTGTGAATAACCATCATGTAATTCTCAGTTGTCATTACCCATTGACGGCGGTCGCGCATTGGCAAAACTGGAGTGCGAGCGTAATTGGATGTCTGCAGGGTAGTCTGCAACACTTGGGATTGAGTCTGTTGATCTGATAACCTTATTCCTCATCGTGGCGTTTCATATACACTTCAGCAGGGAAATGTCACCCTGTTGCAATGTTTTTGACGATGCAACGCTCTTGCATACGCGAATGGTAATCAGTCTTGGGTCAATGTCGTTGGTCGTCTAAGTTGGTGCAGCTCATCATAGGGCAATTGAGGCACTTGGTCTCTCCAACGCAGCAAAAGATCCGTTGCTCACGTCTTGATAGTGGTATAACTGCACTCAGGCATCAACTCAATTATTCAATGACACCATTACCCCGCTGGATGAATATATTTAAACACATACGCTATCGCCTTGAACGAGGACCATTCATATTGGCACTGTCATCCTAGCTTGGCTAATCCTGACAGTCAGTCCTGGGATCCCGACCCAAGCCACATGCCATTTAGAGCTTCGGACATCCGAGAGTGCGACATAAAAGTTTCATAACCAATTACAATGAGCCCCTATAGCAAAGGTTGCTAGCTGTTACATGTCGCATCAAATATGGTGCTTACTATGACAAGGCTATAATGAGAAAAGTCTCCCCGCAGTCGACTATAACAAGTCAGCACAAGCATATAGAAGAATGGGTTACATTAAAGAGAATTGCTTGTATCGGCATCTACTAAGATTATACCTCACAAATTCCGTTAGACATTCCTCTTAGCTGTAATTAAATCCCTTGGAAGACGGCTGCCACACATTCTTAGCCGAGTGCGAGCATCTTCCCGCCTCTGTCGATTTCTCATGTCAGCGAATCGCACACTATAAAAAGGTTCTAAGCATCACGGAAAGACAAGAACACTTACGAGCTCTTTCTTAAATAAAAATAATACTTAGGTAAATTTAGTATAAACTAGGATTGGCTTAGGATCCCTTATCTTTAGCACCTCAGCTTAGGTAGGGTCAGACGCTTCTTATTCGCTCACAGATACACTGCAGGACTTAGTATTATAAGACAAAACTCAAGCGACACGTAACCTACCAACGCATGCCGCTTTTATATAGCACCCCTCAGCCCTACATCAGCCCTCTATTAGCCTATACTTAAGCTACTCACCCCTGCTCTTAGTCCTATTTCTAGGATTAGGACCCTGTGAACGGCTTTCTACTACCGTAGTTAGAGCGTACCTATCTCTTTGAGTGCCACAGCCCTTTTAACAGGTCACTCGACCCACTTGACCCCACGTACAGGAAGGTTACAAAAGTATCACCACAATTCCAGTTGAAAGAGCTGTCTCCTCCTGTAACTACTCTACCTTCTTTATGGTATAGCCCTCCAAATCAAGTATGGTAATTGGTTGATACCCTTCTGAAGCAGAGAAGGTACAAGCTGGCCTGTATTTGCAGCTACGCTCATTCTGATTAGCTCAACACCCCTCCCCGTGACATATCAAAAGGGCTGTGGCACTCAAAGAGATAACAGAACAGCAGTTCGAGGTTACGCAAAAAATTGAACACGTCATTCGCTTTTGGACTGAACACCAGCCACATTGGCCATACCAGCAACCTCTCAACTCTCTACTCTTACATGACTGTGGCGGAGACTAGACTCGAAAGGCCTCAATGCCTGAGGGGTATTCCCCTTGTCTCAAAAATGATGCATCGCATGGGTATACTAACAGGGATCCTTCTTATCTTCACGGCTGACTCCTACGTAGACGAGAGGGAACGAGCATGACTGGGCTGACAGTCATGACATAATTGTTGCTTCTGCATGCCGGCGCGCCACGACGAAGTCTAGTCAACCGTTCAGCACTCGAGAACGTCGAACTTGTAGCGAACCTTGGAAAGCGTTGTCCTGTATGAAGAAGCGATCCACGATGTAATCCCACTTTTGCGTTTTTTCTACGTAGATATTGTTGAATCTGATGAAATGAGAGACTCTCCGAACATGTAAGAAGTTTGCAGAGAGTATGAACTGTGGCTGGACCAAGATTCCAATATTTAGTGACAGATTTTGGTTAGTATGCTTGTGGTGTAACACCAAATAAACTGAGGTGTGCTGAATGGAGGTTAATGGAGTCGGCTGGACACCTGAGAGTTTGTCCTAATTGGCGCCTTTCGTACCGTATGGTATCGCTATGGATGCCAGCTTCTAAACATTTCAAGACCCTGGACGTACAACACTGCTGGTCAAGACGGTATTGTCGGAATGGAAAAAACTGATTGTCTTGTAAGCTGTTTAGTTAGCGTTACTATCAGAGTAGCAGCTAATCGGGCAGTAAAGGGTCATGCTCAGCAACACGTATAACCCGTTTTCTGCCATTACTGAAGCCAACTTCTCGATCGTTCTTGAACCCTCTTCTTGTTCAAAGATCACGGCTTACAGAGATTCAACCAGCTACTAGTAGCGGAGGTGCGACGACGTCCAGGGGGATTCCTTTACAGTGTGATATACCTGACAGGATTCTGATTGTGCTACGTTACTAGTAGAGACAAGTCATCATGTAAGACTCTCTACTAGCAGACCTCTTTCATCCATGTAAGCCTCCCTACTAGTAGAGAGGTAAGTAATCACATAAGCTTGTGCAAACAGAGGCAAGTAATTATACAGGCTTCTACAAGTAGAGACATACTTGCCTCTCTACTTGTAGAGGTGATTACATGATTACTTTCCCTCTACTTGTAGAGATGCAGTAGCGGAAGTGTAATCAATATCAACACTTGTCAACCTTAGCTATGTCACGGCGCTCGCGACGACTCTGCTAAACGGTACTGGCAGACTAGAGCTGGGCTGTCTCTTTTCCTGCAAAAAGGCCCGGCGCCTAGCGGCTAGGTCTTTGACGCCTCTCCACGGGCACAGACCAGTGTGTATTGCTATTAAAGTATTATCTCTTATTTCTCATAACTTAAAAACTACCATTGTAAAATAACATGAGCAGAATAGCTTAGATAGCCAATACCTAACCCTTCAACCCTACTAACCCTACTAACCCAACGGTACACTTCTCTCTGTCTAATGGGAGCTTATGGCATGGAGGCCAGCAATACGTCCAAAGACGAGTGCCCGTATAACGGCCACTGCATTTGGAGCCTTCTCGTAGAAATGGCCAGTAATCTCACCTGCAGCATATAGATTAGGAATGATGCCTTTCTGGCCAAGAACGCGCGCTTCCACATCAGTCGCAATGCCGCCGAAAGTGTAGACAATGGCCGCGGCTAAGGGGAATGCGGTATACGGCGGAGCGTCGAGCGGCCTAGCCCAGTTCGATTTCGATGGTTGCAAGCCTGAGGTAGTGGCGAGATTATCAAGCCGGCCCGCCGTAAAGCCAGACATGTTTGCGTTACAGGCTGCATTGTAGTTTGAGATCGTGTTCAGAAGCGCTTGTTCCGGCATCCCCATCTGTGCCGCCAGACCAGAAATCGTGTCCGCTGTCACCGGCGGCATATCGGAGCGGATAGCTGCCTCATGGTCCTCCAATTGAAAAAATCTGGAATCACAAATTGCCCAGGCTAAGCGGCCCGGTGTGTCAAAATGTATGGTTCTGGAAAGATGCTCCCACGTGTCATGCACGAGTCCAGCACCTTCATCTACGAACCGCTTTCCGTCCTGATTCACCACAACCCCGTACGGGTAACTGAGGACCAGTGGCGCTGGCTGACTGCTCCGTGGGTCGATTATTTCGCTGTGCATTCCGTTCCAATCGCCAGAGGCCTTGGCTCCGTTGGCCAGCGCCATCTGGATGCCGTCGCCGGCGTTCCAGGCCGTCCCAGGTGATATCGGTCTCAACGTCTCCGCACCAGGACCAAGATGAGTACGCAGCATGTCTGGACTGCCTTGAAACCCACCACTGGCGAGCACAACAGACCGGGCAATGATTCGTCGCCCATCAGCTGCCTCAATCATGGCCTGTCCTCGGCCAAGATGAAGTCGCTGGGCACGGCAATTATACACCAGTTGGACACCCTTCGATTTGGCTGATTGCTTGAGGGCTTCGACAATGGCAGCACCTTTGCCAACAGGCTGGATCCTGTTAGGCCAAGATTTCAAGAAATAGTCCATGGCGTGAAACTGCACCCCCTGCTTTTCGAGCCATTGGAGGGCTTCAGGGGCCTGGCTAGCCAGCCTTTCGAAATACGCGCGGTCGCCACCACTTCCGCTTGCAGCCATCATGTCGTCCACGAAGCCTGGTAATACCTCATTGACAGATGGCATTCGCATGTTGGCAGGGCTCCAGCGTGAGTTCCCACCGCTCGCATGCTCTGGTGCATGCTCTAGCACGGCTATCTGCGCCGAGGGCGAGGATTCTGCAGCTGATACTGCAGCGGCGAGGCCGGCAATGCCATGACCAACTACGACAAGGTCGTACATGCTGATATACTCGAGTCTGAAAATCTTAGAGGACTCGGCTTCAGGGTGTCGGTGGTCTATGTCTCTTGGAACACTTCTTGGTCGCGGTATTATTAGAAAATTGAGGCTCTTACATACAAGCTTCAGATGCTCGCGGACTCCTGCAGGGGTGAGTGCGCGTGACCACATTGCGATGACTCGATCTTCCTGAAGTAGAGTAGTAAAGTGGGTTCCGCGCCTCGTGGCCCACTGTCCAGCGTTGCACAGTTAACTCCGGTCCAACAGAACTTACCTGCTTAAGGACTCACCCGGTATCCTTGTTCAAACGGATCAACACTGCCACACTCAAGCAGTCAACAACCAATAGGAGGAAAAATTTCCCACTTACGTGGCAGCACATTCCCGGCATTACTAAGCCAGCTAATGGGTTGTCCCGAAGGCCTGATTATAAAAAGGCGCATCCCCTCGGGGGTGTGGGGCTTGTGTAGATTCTAGTTCTTAAGGCCCTGATCGGCAAGCCCAGATTGGTATGTCAGGCTGCACAGACAGTACATTCGTATATATAGGGCGAAGAGGTTATACCTAAAGGGGGCTATTCTATATCTATAGAGGGGTCTTACTGCCTTTAAGGATAACTTTAATAGTATTTTTACCCGCTTTAATTAATATAATTATAGTTAAAAAGGCTAAGTTAACTAACCTTTAAATTAATAATAATTCCTTTATTAAAAGTTAACTTTTAATAATATAATTAAATAAAATATTATACCTTTAAACCTTTATATAATAGTTAGGTCTAACTATATTAAACTAAGCCGTGCTTAGGTTT
>JAAOAK010000122.1:0-67931 GCA_013396175.1 Fusarium denticulatum | reverse complement strand
CCAATTAACCCGGTCGCGTCCATCCATCCCTCCACCCATCTTCCCTCTCCAACTCAATCACAGACCAAACACTCTGCGTCTTTTCTCACCTTATGTTTCACAAAAACAGCCTTCTCAGCCTCTTCTTGGCTTTTTGAGGGCTTCACGACAGGTTCTCTGTCTACAGCTGCATGATTTGACGTTACGCATTTCCTCACCTTGCATTGCAGTCGAGGTTTTGTTAGCCTGCGTTACCGCACCCGCATCCGTATCGCATCCGACGTTGATGGCCTCGCCCGCATTCCGTTCATCCCTTGCCCGAGCCCGAGTCCGCGGATTCTCCGTACATCATTTGCCTGGTCTTTTCCAGGTTTTTCGAATATCGTAAACAATCTATTGTTGTCGCCATATTTGACTTGATCTTGCACTCAAGACGATACAACAATGTCGGCCTACCTCGAGGGCATGGCCCTCGGATTCGGCTTCAATGCATCTGAGGGGCTTGACTCTGCGCAACAGTCCACAGCATCGCCTTCATCCAATACCCAGCAAGATGCTTCGTCCCACACCCAACCGAATTCTTTTCAAGGCAACGTTACTGTTTATCAGACAACAGGGCCTGACGCCCATACAAGCCCAATCCACCTGCCCGGAAGCAACACGCCCGCCCTGAATCCGCGATCATGCGTAACCTGCCGCCGTCGGAAAGTTCGATGCGACAAGCAGATGCCGTGTTCCAACTGTCGTCGAGCACAGATTCCCTGTGTCTTCCCCGCCCCCGGGAGAGCTCCGCGGCAGCCGCGCCGAAAAGACCCAAATGCGCCCACCAAGAACTCAAGCCAGCGCGAGATAGAATTGATGAAGAGGCTAAGGAAGTTGGAGGGCATTGTGGAAGAGCTAAGCGGTCAGATTGAGGTTGAATCTGGCGGTAAAGGCCCTTCATCAACCAATTCGCCCGAAGCGCATGCAGGTCAAAGCACATCGTTTGACGCCTCGGCGCATAATACTCAAAGACAATCGTCCAATACAGGGTCTCACGCAGGCAACATTGGAAGGACGGATGACAGCCCAAGGGGTAGCGATGCTACAAGTGAACAGAGCGAGACTGCTCGCAAGAATATGCATAAAAAGTTTGGACGACTGGTTTTGAGCGACACTGGAGGAAGCCAAAGATACGTTAGTCATGGTTTTTGGTCGAAACTCAATGACGAGGTTGGTCAGTCCCTGGTATAGTTGCTAATGTTTGACTGACTCTGTCTACCAGCTCGATTCAATACGTGAAGAGACTCAGAAGCTTACCGATGAAGACTTGGATGAGTCCGAGGATGATGAAACTCCAGATACCTCACCCGCATCCGCACTCTCAGGGAACCACAATGCCTGGATATTTGGTTACCGCTCTGCAGACGTGGATCTCGATAAATACTGGCCCCTGCCTTCCCATATACCGTTCCTGTGGTCTGTCTATCAGGAGAATGTAGAACCGTTGCTCAAAGTGCTGCACATTCCAACCATGGAGCCCATCTTTCGGGATGCGCGAAAAGATCACAAACAACTGTCTCCTGCAAATGAGGCGCTCGTCTGGTCAATATACTATGCTGCACTTACATCCCTGGAACCTGACGAGGTAGGAAGACACCCTTGACTATAAGCACGGAGAATGCTAACTTACGAACTCAGGTACGAGCTAATCTTGGACTCAACAAGGAGGATGTTGTTGTGCAGTACCGTTTCGCAGTCGAACAAGCCCTCGCCAAAGCCAACTTCCTGAACTCATTGGAGACTCCAATCATGCAAGCGTTGATCATCTTTATTCTCGTGGTCAAAGGCCAAGATGGAAGTCGTTTCTGCTGGTCTTTAACCGGTTTGGTAGCACATCTTGCTCAAGGCATGGGCCTCCATCGCGATGGGTCGCACTTCGACCTAAGTCCTTTTGAGACAGAGATGCGAAGGCGTCTCTGGTGGGCGTTACTTCTATTGGATCTTAGATCAGCCGATGAGCTGGGCACTGATCTTATCATCCAAGACTTTAATTATGATACACAAATGCCGAGCAATATCAATGATACCGATATCAAGCCCGACTCAACGGAGGCCCCCGAGCCCAGAGAAGGTCACTCTGATTGTTCGCTGGCACTTGTTCGTTTCGAAATTGCTGGCTTTGGAAGGCGCCTAGTTCGACTATCATCCGCCTCAATGTCATTCTGCCCCCAGGGAATGCCTTACAAGGATACCAGCCTTGCGGAGCGAGAACGCATGCTCATCGAGGTTTACAATAGAGTTGAGGAAAAGTTTTTGAAACACCACACTGGCGATTCTGATCCGTTACATTGGATGGCTGCTTCAATTGCGCGCATCATCATGGCCAAGATGACTTTAGTAATCTACCAGCCGGTCCTCTTCCCAGGCTCCGAGGGCGAAGGTACACTTTCGGAAGAAGCAAAAGAACGTGCCTATGTCGCAGCGATTGAGATTGCGGAATACAATCACATCTTGAATAACGACTCGAGGTCTAAACAGTTTAGGTGGCTGTTCAAAACCTACACCAACTGGTCAGCTATGGCCTACTTCCTCATCGCTAGTTGCCGTCGGCCATGGACTCCTCTTGTGGAACGCGGATGGGAAGCCGTCAGTGGATACGGGGGTGGACCAGGACAACTGGTGCGATCTGCCGAATACGCAACTGTTGTGATGCCTATCAGGAAACTTTACATGAGAGCCCAAAGGCACCGCGCAGCAGAAATCACCCGACTTCGCGGAAATCCTGAAGAAGCACGTCGGCTGGAATTCGAAGAAAGGACGAACCCAAGATACCAGGCCAGGTTTGGGCAAGATGCGGACGGTGCAGCCAACAAGATGGAGGAAATAAGGGAGAAATGGAAGGCTCTGGTGCGGTCTGACGGAAGTAACGTGCCAATGTCGACGCCAGCTGAGCTGAGCCCTGTTATGCCACCGTCGATGCTCCAGCCAAAACAAGAACAAACACCATCCCGACCTCGGACACCGTCAGCCTACGACGTTCCGGGGACGATCGACCTTTCTGATACGACCATGGGCTACATGAATGACCTAATGGCAGACACCACACCCTTCCCCATGGTAAATTTCTGGCCACTGCAGGATGTCGGCTCTGTTCAAATCAAGGCCATGGGTACGGGAATGACGCCAGTGCCAAACATGTCTCAAGATACGACGCAACCAGGAGATACTGGCCAACAGTTTTCACCACAGGCCATGCAATTCCCCAAGGACGACAACCCACCTCCTTACCTCTGGGGTGGGCAGTTCCCGTCGATAAACTCAAACTTCGATAATACAGGCTTGGACGATGTTGATATGCTTGGAGACGACTTCAACTGGCATACCTGGAGCCAGAATGTTCGCGGTTTGTAGATAGGATCGTACTGAGATACACGGTCACTGACAGACTGCGTTGCCAGATAGTCGATATTGATTGATCATCGGAGTTTATTGGGAGTAGCTAGCTACCTTGCCTATCTATTATGTATGATACCCGGCGGAGTAAGCATGAGGTGGACGTTAATAATTCTAGACCATCTTTGATGAGGTGAAATCACTTAGACCATCTTTACCGAGGATACATCTTTGACGCTGCAGGATCTTCCGGTTTCTGCCCCGTGCTCTGGCCCGTAACTTGTAGAAATGTCGTCACGTGTTCGTCCGGGCTCGTCCACCCGCAATACATATGTTGGTTAACAAAATTGACCAGCTTTTGACTGGGTCCAAAGGTGACAAGTTCTGCCTCGCTTAGCAACGCCTGATTGTCCTGCAGGTAGCAACTGGTTTCAGCTTCCCAATGTCTCATTCGATCAAAGACATAAAGTCCATAAACCGCAGGGCATATGCCAGCTCTGAGGAGGAGGGTAGTCAGGAACAAACGGTACATACGCCCGTTTCCATCCATAAAGGGGTGGATCAGGATGAAGCGGTGGCAGAATCGGCAGGCGTTCCAGATCCTTTCTTGGACATTCTCCTGTTTGAGCGGTTGCCTATCTAGGGCGATCATTTCCGTCGCAAGCTCGTTGATCATGCCGAGCATTGCAGAGGAGATTTGAGGAGGATCTAAGAAACGCGGGTCGCGGGCCATTCCCCATGGACGATAATTCCCGCCGCCGTGGGCGGTCCAAGGCTCTTGCGGACTGAGATCATTATTGTAGGTAAGAAGGCGGTTTGCCTCCTTGAAGGTGGCCTCATCAAATGGTTGTCTTTCAATGACGATTCTTGCAATCAGGTATTTTGCAGTCCTGGCGTGTTGCAGTGTTTCCCGGTAACATTTCATGACGTTTTCATACGACACGGGTTTGTTCAAGAATTGCATGTACTGTGTAATTTCTTTGTACTCAAAATCGTCCTCAGCAAGCTCTTCTGGGATCTGCCGTTCCTCAAAGACTGCATAACAAATTCTGTAGGTTGTTGAGAGACTTCCGCCTGCCCCCAAGATCATGTTTGATCCGTAGATCATGCGGCTGAGAACCTCCATTATTTTGTTGGGCTGTACCCCCGCCCTTGAGCTGAGGGACTCAACAAACCGGTCCGGCATTTCCATTGCCATGAAGGAGTAAGCTCCAGGTCCCGTCTTGACAGCTGCCATGATAACGGAAGGGTTTAATATATGGAGTGGGCTTTGGAGAATATAATGCGTTGATTTACCTAAGAGTTGGGACAAAAAGAGTTGAGACAAAAAGAGCTGAGAAAAAGAAAAGATTGGGAGGAGAGTGATGGGAAGGGAAGGCATTTATAGGTACCTGCTTGACTGGAGAGAAAGAAGAAAGAGACTCCCAGAAAGTTTATGGCCTGAACTGGAAGTTTAGGTAGGAAGTATTAAAGCTTCCTGATAATAAGTGGTTGAGAATGGTTCTCGGAACTATGAGACGAAATTTATGCCAAAGTTTAGAATACTTAACTAAGCTTTCTAAATGATAAGAGGTCAGGATAACTCTCTTGGTTGCAGAAGGGTTCTTCCATCGATGATATGGTATCTACCAAACTCAGAGTCTCTTTATGATTTATAGTGTCTTTCCCTAAGTACCTTGTTATTTACTGGCTCATTTAACTTGGGTATGTGGATCAACCGTGAATGTAAATCTCATCCTCGATATCTATCATTCGACGGTTTCTATATCTCCGAAAACTCAGAGCTTCTCGCTATCAGCTTTAAACTTTCTCTCCTCTTCTAGGGCATCTTCTCTTCGTCTCACTTCAACATTGGTTGGTCCTCCTTTACCAAAGTTAACAAGTACCACATGCTCCCAGTCGCCACCTCTCTCAGACCCTCTGAGCTCTGGTCCTGGTTTGTCCAATCCGAGGACTATTCTCTTGTCCTGTTGTCTAATGAAAAGATTATGAGGGCTCATAACTTTCTCACTCCATGGAATCAATGCTGTCTTGTGGGTCTTACCCTTTTCTGTCTCTGCTGTCGGCACTCGGTTCAAAAAGGACAGTAAGTCTTCTCTCTGCGCTGTGATTCGACGAGATCCTTGCCCATCTGACGATGCCTTTGAGTTCTGGAAGACCTTGGCAACTAAACTCAGGAGAAAGTACTGCGGTGGGAATAGGATGATGCTATTTGTGGCGGCACGGGCGAGGAATGATTCCGCGGGTGCGAAGAGGGCTGCTGTGTGTTCGATGCCGTTGTCTGGTGTTGGGATGAGCATCTCTGATGGCATGTCACTTTGTGACTGCGGTAGCATGTAGAGATACATCTGTGTGGTGAAGCGTTTTGTGTTGGTGGCGGGTGTGATCCAGCGCGTAAAAGGGATGAGGCCCTCTGTTCTCAGTCAATAATCACTTGACCGTAATCTGCATCGATTGATTCTTACCCAAGTCTGGCTCAGCGCCTACTGACTTTAGCCACTCTAGGAACCTGACTTGGTTTCCATGTATCATTTTCCTTGCAGTGTCTCTGTCCTCGACTGTCAGGTTTACCAGCTCGTTGTCCTTCTTGGCCAACAAGATACCAGTCTCCTCAAAGGTCTCTCTGATAGCACCAATTCTGTACGCGAGTCCATCGTGATGTCTCTCTGGCGATTCTTCAGCCGGGATGATACCATCATGAAAAGGGTCTAAATTTCCACCAGGGAAGACATGCGCCGAGGCGAATGATGTAGACGTGTGTACGCGGTGAAGTAGTAGGACCTCGTTGACAGGTGAGACTAGGAGAACTGAAGAGCTTGGCCGTGGCTCTGAAGGCGGAGGCTTGTTCACTGAGGATGATTGGCTTCGTGAAGTCATAACAGGCAGATATATCCGGGGTATGAAGTTGAAGTTTTGTCTATGAGCGGTCAAGTTTGTGTCACGGAAGAGTTGACGCGACAAGGAGCGTCGAGTGACACAAAATAACAAAGACATGAGGAGCAACTACTTGGGTATAGGGAATATTATATGGCCAATAGATTTGCAGCATGACTATGAGTTGATACTTGTAGGGGCCATGTGAGGTCTTGAAGCGCGGTTCAAATGACGTCGAGCCGAGGTCCCGCTTGATGATGGCTTTGGATCGGCTCCGAAAGACCGGCCGGGCCATAGACCCCGCGTCGCCGGAGACATATTACTCTGACTCGAGAATGAGTAGAGTATCTTAATGGTTTATTACTAAAGTCGTATTTTGATTTCACTGGCTACTTGTTATTAATGTTAAGAATGAGGATTGATGGCTGTATTGCCAGTGTCTTGTATTGTTGCTGAAACCACTAAGCTTAGACTCACACCAGCAAGTATGACTATTGAGCAATTGGTTATGTATTCAAGACCAATTTGAGCGAGAAGCCAATATCATATAGATCTCAAGCACTTGGAGAATAGAGCCATGTCAACCATGTTCATTTAATTGCTTGACAGAATACTTATTCCAGGGTAGGCTGGAGGCATCAACAAGAACTCTAGACACAAACACACACGCACAGGCTCTACTACTTCAAACTCTTGTAATTGTGATGTATGAATTAATCACTAATATAAATGAACTGAAAATCAAAACACAACGGCGAACTTGATGGAGTTCATGTCAACATAAGTCTTGAAAACTGCAAAAAAGAAAGCACATCTCAATCATGAATATGTATTTATAGGAACAGCCCGATGCGGGGGTCGAACCCGCAACCTTGAGATTGTGAACTCTTAAGAGTCTCACGCTCTACCGATTGAGCTAACCGGGCGTGCTTCGCCGGGGATCAAGCCGGATTGTTGGCATCTGGGACAGAAAATCTATAATATATTGATTACTCTCCAATGTGTGTGATTGAGGCGCCTTGGTTGTGGTGTGGGCTCCAGAAATAGTGCTAAGTGAGTGGCGGTGTTTGATTGGCTGCTTCGTTTCTGCAGGTGCACTCCAGTCACGTGAAATGATCGCACCTTCCTCGTCTAGGGTTTGTCCCCCACGAAAAATCAAAATTGCCCTGAAAACTGAAGCTACTGTCAGTTTGTTCATCTCGAGACCCGAACCCGACCACGACCTCTTTCACGAAGTAACGCCACACTAACCCTTCAGACAAAATGGCCAAGATCTCGTAAGTAGCACTCGAATACCCTCAAGCGACTCTCACTTCAGGTCTCTCGTCTCGCTTCTCGCCATCTCGAAATTCTGTCTGTTTTGTCTCCTCCGTCATGGGCTCGCTCTGATGCGCAAACAAAAAAAGAGTTGGAAATTATTTCGAGTGCTGGTTTTGGCGGGGAAATATGGCGACCAATTTTGTGCCTGCGCACACAACGAAAATCAACGACATATCCATGAGAAATACAGCATCACTGGGTTGACTAGTGACGACGACATTCATTGCTTCTGCCTTGAATTTTTCCAACTCGATTTCGACTACAATGGCTTTTGACATTCACACACTGTCCAAGTCTAGATTCCTCCGACGGGCAGATTTTGGCAGAAAATTCGACATGGCGAGAACGAGAAAAAGAGACACAAAGACGAGATGTTCAAGACAACAAGAACAACATACTAACTCACTCTCACAGCCGTGGTGCCCCTGGTGGCAAGCTCAAGATGACCCTGGGTCTTCCTGTGTACGAAAACCTCCCACTACCGTTTAACCCCAACGAACCAGCAAACTGACTCCCCTCTCCAGCGGAGCCGTGATGAACTGTGCCGACAACTCGGGTGCCCGAAACCTCTACATCATCGCCGTCAAGGGTATCGGTGCCCGCCTGAACCGACTGCCCGCCGGTGGTGTCGGTGACATGGTCATGGCCACCGTCAAGAAGGGAAAGCCTGAGCTCCGAAAGAAGGTCCACCCCGCCGTCATCGTCCGACAGTCCAAGCCCTGGAAGCGATTCGACGGTGTCTTCCTGTACTTTGAGGACAATGCTGGTGTCGTACGTACTACCTACTTGTATGGTATGAGAAGAGACAATTGGAGACTAACATGCATGTGTAGATCGTCAACCCCAAGGGTGAGATGAAGGGCTCTGCCATCACTGGCCCCGTCGGTAAGGAGGCTGCTGAGCTGTGGCCCGTAAGTTCTCCCCTGGACCTCGACTCTCGTCGTTACCTGTACTAACACCCTTCCCAGCGTATTGCCAGCAACTCCGGTGTCGTCATGTAAAGTGCTTGCTTGCGAAAGAGAATCAAGGAAAGACAAAAGGGCGTGCGGTGCGTGGTGGTTGGGTTTCTGTCCCGGATGCGATCAGATAGAGCGCGGTAAAGAAACATCTGTTCCCCCCCTCCCCCAAAGAACGAACCTCTTTTTATTTATTTCCCTCCTCTCCAACAAGAATTGGTAGGAGGCGAAAACTGGGGTGAGGGTTGTTTTTTATCAAAATCGGGGCAATGTTCTTTTTATCTACTACTTTTAAAGTCGCTGGATTTGGCACAAGGCTCTTGCATTTCGGTTTGCGGCGTGTAAGGATGATTCACATACCAGGCATTCACATCAAGGACAAATCAAAAGTCACTTCAATCCATCTTCCCCGGGGCGTTGTGTTCTTTTTGGGTTAAACTGTGTGCAATTCTTCTCGCCGTGAACCCGTGGAGTTCTGACAGTGATGTGCATGAACCTCTGTATTCCACAGGCTGTAGTCTAGTAGTAATCCTCAACATGCCATCAGATTCGTAATCTAACAGCGACATATGGCAAATCCTGACTGTAAGTCTTGATTGGTTCAGAAGAGTTGGTATGCATACTCTTGCTGCCGACGTCGCACAGCATCTACCCTATGGGAACAGTTTTTTTATTCTTATATCTTTTCTTCGCATTGATAGAGTTTTGAGATAGGACAGTTTGCCTATAAACAAAGTCGTCTATAAAACCACCTAAATTCATAACACAACTGCTATCGTACCTCATTCAGCCTTATTGTCGTTCAAAGATTGCTGATTTGGCTTCTGGTTTGTTGTAGTGAGCAAGGAAAATCAACTACGAGCCAAGCTACATACTGGACCATTTACAACACAATCACAATCACAATCACATCCAAACAGGCATTCGTTGTATATAACTTGACATTAAAATTCGTCTTTTAGGCGCTTGCTAATAAGCTCGCCACACCTTTTCTCACGCTATAAAACCTCCCAACTTGGGCGAGTCGCCCATTTGATGCATGCCGAAACGATTATGCAAAGACCTCCTCCCCTGCCCCTCCATCGCATGCATATATCCATGTATGAATGAACATGAAGAAAGAATAAAAACAAAACTAAAAACAAGGCAAGAAACGAACGATGGTTCTTCGCATCTAGTGTACAAGAGAAAAAACGTGCATCGGAACCTGCATCCAAAAAAACCTCTCTTGTTTGTTCCGTAGTATACAGAGTGGTTGTATGTATGTATATACCATATGAGACTGCATGTCTCGTGGTGGGTCGTGAGAGTTACATTGAGCTATTGGGCTGAATGCCTGAAGCTCGAGACGTTATTGCTTCTTTTGATTCATATTTTTGGTTCCGTGTGTGTGCAGAAGTGTTGTCATCATCTGGTGACCAGTCTGGAGACCAGTCTGGAGACCAGTCTCGTACTCTCGTGTCCTCTAGTAGGGGTATCCCATGCCAGGCATTCCGTGGCTATGGCCGTGGCTGTGGTGCTGAGGGTGGCCATGCATGAAAGGAGGAGGAGGGTTTCCAGCCTGATGAGGAGGTGGTGGAGGCGGAGGAGGAAGATGTTGAGGATGACCTGGATGCATCGGAGGTTGTTGCTGAAGATGCATCGGGTGAGGTGGGTGTTGATGCTGATGCTGATGCTGGTGAGGGTGATACTGGTGAGGAGGAAGCTCATGCTGATGAGGGTGCATGGGCGGTGGTTGATGCAGCATGGGTGGCTGCTGTGGTGGCATCTGTGGTTGATCAGGCTGCATCTGCATCTTGAGAGAGGAAGAATCCCTCTTGATGGTGGCTTTGCCTTTAGGCTTGTTGGGAGCTGCGACACCTGTTCTTTGCTCGGCTGCCGCTTGAGCAGCCTTTTTAGCCGCCAGGGTCGCCTTGCGTTTCTCAACGGCTCCGGCCATATTTCCATTGGCCCAACGATCTGTATTTGTGTTAGCTTGTGAATAGCGAAGAGAAACATGTTTGGAAACCTACTCTTCATCGATGCGGACATCTTCTCCGACTTGGTCATGGACTTGTAGTCTTTGGGTGTATCATCTCCATCGTCCCCTGCGATAGATGGGGGAGCGGAGGGAGGCCCTGTAGCAGGAACAGCAGCAGCAGGAGGAGGCGCTTGAGGTGCGGGTGTCCCTCCATTTTTGGCATCCTGGCCAGATCTAACCACTTTGATCTTTTGAATCTTGCGGCTGTTTGGCACTTGTGCTGGTTCGACGGAGGGAGCTGGTGTAGAAGCACTAGATGGAATCTCGGTGGTGGTGGTACCTCCGCTGGTTCGCTTGCCCTTCTTCTTGGGCGGCGCCTGAGCCAACTCTTCAGCTTCATTGGGATCGTCGCGGAAGCGCTTCTGTCGCTTGGGTCGGAATGAATAAGATGACTCAACAGTGTGGTTAGATGCTTCAGAGGAGGCGGTGGTAGGGCGAGAGTCGCCGTTATCGGTGATCTCGTTTTCAGGTGTGACATCGGTATAGTAAGCCCTGGGAAGCTTAAGAGTAACAATGGCACGGCGGACGGGCGCCTTCTCTTCCTTCTCCTGCACTTCTTCTTCCTCTTGGGGTTCGTCATCGACAAACTCGTTGGGGTCAGCCTCTTCGTATTTGACGACAGGTCTGGCCCGGCCACGACGAGTAGTCTTTGCGGGCGATTCTTGCACAGGTTCCTCGGCGTCTGGTGTAGGGGCAGGTTCTTCGGCAGCGACAGCATTCTTGCCGCGACCACGCTTACGCCTAGTCTTGGGACCCGAGGCCTCATTGTCCGAGGCAGCCTCAGTGTTGAAGCTGACTGAAAGGTTGGTTTGGGGCTCATCCTCAGCGTTGGCGTTCTTGCGTCGACGACCACCACGAGTGGGTGGCACAGGCGTTGAGCTTCGACTGACATCTTGTGTTGCGGGATCAAAGAGCTGGACAGGCTTGCGCTGACGTTTGCCAACAACCTCGTCCGTCTCAGTGGCCTTTGCGGTCTGTCGGGGTTGGTTTCGTAGAGATCGTCCACGCGTCATGATCCCGACCTGTTGGGTTTCGGGGTTTTGCTTGCCAATCTTTGAAGGATGAGGATCATATTCAAAGCCATAGGCAGCAGCCATAATACGATCTTGTCC
This sequence comes from Fusarium denticulatum, assembly GCA_013396175.1. Taxonomy (NCBI): domain Eukaryota; kingdom Fungi; phylum Ascomycota; class Sordariomycetes; order Hypocreales; family Nectriaceae; genus Fusarium; species Fusarium denticulatum. The sequence goes on along the minus strand of JAAOAK010000122.1, from coordinate 56,295 downwards.
TTGAAGATAACGGGTCTCATTGAGACCTTCCTTGTCGCGAGACTTGTAGCCCTTGACAGCGAATTCAGGTTCTTCATAGTTAAGGCCATGCTGGTTGAGGTTGCGAGTACGGGCTTCGTACTTGGCATCGGCGGCTCGTCGACGGAGTGAGTTCTCGTAATCGTCGACAACAGCGCCAAGGTCATTCCACTCGTCCTGCCACTGAACCATGGAGACATTGACGGCCTCGAGTAGTTCATACAGGTCTTCAGTTGGCATGTCCTCGTAATTCTCGAGGATGGAGATGTACTCCTCGGGGTCTCTGAGCTTCCTATATTTGTAATAACGTGTACGTTCTGGAACTTCCTGAGATTCAGAGACGTCGGCGTCATCACCATCATCTCCACCTGGAGCAGGTGAATTGAAAGCTGTAGGATCTGTGGAGTCGGCCACTGGAGAGCCGCGCGTAGGAGTGTTCAGTGCTGGTGTAGGTGCTTCGAGGCCCGCCCCATCCACGATATCATACTGATCGTCCACCATAGGCTCCATATCAGTGTCCTTTCCTTCAGGTGTTGTGTCGTCATTGGCGCCGTCTTCATCAGAGCGACCCTTCTTCTCTGGGTAGAGTGTAAACTCTCCATCGACATAAGGCCTAAGATGTGACCAGCGGCCGACGGGGGTAGGCTGTGGCATTGACTCCAGGGCAATTCGGGGTGCAACAGGCTTCTGGGGACTTGCTTTCGTGTCTGAGGGAGCAGAAGAAGCGGGAGTTTCAATGGTCTCAGTAGGAGGCGGAGTAGGAGCCTTCAATTCGGTAGGGCTCGAAATGGTGGTAGGTTCCTCTTGAGTGAGAGGAAGCTCAGGCGAGTCTGAAATTGGAAGTTCGTCGGCAGTGGCCGGCACTTGTGCAGACTCTTTGTCTTTATTGTTTTCAGCAGTCTCATTGTTCACCTTCTCATCCTTTGTTGAGTCGCCATTCACCTCCAAAGGCGTGTGAGCATGGTTGGAGGCGACATTCTGGGGAGATGCGACGTTTTCAACAGACTGTCGAAGCTCTTCAGTCTCTCGAGCTGGTGATGGTGATGGTGGATTTGAGGGTGACTTTGGTGGTGATGCAGAGCGAGCTCTTGGTGCAGAAGGTGACGACGCAGCAGGGGGTAGAGGTGCTGTCGTAGGCTCTTCTACACGCTCTTGCTCGAGCATTTGTGAAAGTTGTTCGGGTTCTTGTGTGAGCTCCGTGGGCTCTTGTGCAAGCTTGATTACAGGCTCTTGCACAGACTCTTGTACAAGGTCTTGTGTATCAAGAGGCGCGGCATCAGTCATTTCGACATCTTGAGTAGGATGCTCGTCTTGAACAAGATCGATCTCCATACCGTCCATTGCGTTCATCTTGTCGTCTTGATGAAGGTCGATTGGCTTGTCCGTTGATGTAGGAAATTGATAGATGTTTGTGATTTGATTTGATGATTCTTGCTTGATGTTGGTATCGGTATCGGTGTTGTTGTTGGTGTTGGAAAGAGAGAGAGCAGGTTCAGAAGAATCTTGAGGAAGAGGTTCGGCAGTGGGGACTTCAGCAACTCCATTGACAGGCACAGGCACTGGCTCAGATGCAGGAACAATAGGTGAGTGAACAGATTCACTCTTATTGTTCTCCACGGCTGTAATTGGCAGAGGTGCTATTGTCGGTGCTGGCACTGGCTCTGACACTGGCGCTGCCACTGCCATTGCCTCTGCCTCTGTTTCTACCTCTGGTTCGACTTCAAGTGGATTAGAATCTAGCACTGCAGTAGCAGCTGGTTCAGATTGTGCATCTGCCACTGCCAGTGCCACTGCCGGCGGCTTTACTTCATTAACATCTTCTGCGGCTGGTGACTTATGCGTTGTACTCAGTGATTCCGGCTCGGGTTCCACTTTGGGAAGTTTTTCGGCCTGCGGCTCTGTAGGTTGAGATACAGGTTCCTTGATAGAGGTTCGTGTAGGTTCCACAGCAGAAGAAACTTTGTCTGAGGAGACTTGCTCAACCTGGGGAATAGGTAATGTTTCTTTTGTTTCAAGCTGGCGTTGGTTCTCACCAACTTGAGGAGGGGCGGCAAATGCATCCTTGGTGGACTCATTTTGGGGGGACTTTTTAGGTGAGTCCTTTGATGGCATCTTATTCTGGGGGGATGAGTTATTTGAAGCAGCGTCTCTCAGCTCAGAGTCATCGACATCTGAGTAATAGGCACCGACTTCAATTGTGTCTTGGACGTCGTTATCATCATCTTGCAAGGCAGCTTGATGATATGCCTTGAGGTCACTGGATTTTCGAGTCGGATTCCTCCGGCGATTGGACGGAGTGTCAGCACCCATGGAGGCGCCTCGCCTCTTAGAGTCATTGCTGTAAAAGTCATCTGTGTCAAAGTTGACCTCAGACCTTCTCTTTTTGCCGCGTGCTGAAGAGGTTGAATTGGGAACGACAACATCGTCGTCGATGTGCTCAAACGTGTAATCCACGCGAGCACGCTTACGAAGACTGTGGCCGCCCTTTTTGGGCCCATGCTCACCCTCATCAGGAATTGGATAGTTATCCATAGTAGTAGAACGCTTCTTCGCATTAGAATTGCGACTACTGCTAGGAGAAGAGAAAGTGAAGGCGTGTTGGAGAGGTTTTGCTGAGCGGCGGCCACCAACTCCTACACCTTGAGGCGTTGTGGTATTAGTGTGAGAAACAACAGGACTTGTGAGTGGATTCAGGTCAAAGGAAGCCTCTGAAGTAGAAGTAGGAGAAGCAGAAGCTCCTAACGGACGGCGACGTTGAGGCATCCGGCGCGAGCGGTCCATTGTACAGCCAGGACAGGCTTGTTAGTTGTGTCTGGCCCGAGAGAGATTTTGTATGGTTGGATGGGATGAGGCTGGGATCCAAGTTTACAGCAAGGACGTGTAGTGGCCAGCCGGGCCTGCGAGAGGCGTCATGCGAGTGAATCCACGGGACGGGGACGGGTAACTTAGTAAGAGCGCAATGCCAAATATCAGGGAATACGCCCGAGCCTGAAAATTTATAATCAGACAGACGCAGCCTCGGAAGAGGATGAGGCTCAAAGTGCGTGAATATGAATGAATGAATGAATGAGATGAGCGTGTCGGATGGAGTAAGAGAAACAAGCCAGGGCAGAGAAAGAATTTTGAAGTACAGGACAGGGAATTGGCGGCAACTTGCAAAAAAAGACAAGACACGACAGACGGGCCCGAGTAAAAGTAAAACGCACTGCAAGACAAAGGCTAAAAAGACGCCCCTAACAAATAGACAAGAGAAGAGACCTGATACGCCTTGATACAAGAGGCGACGGTTTAACCAAGAGTGCAGTGCAATATATGACAAGCAAGAGGCGTGTGTGATGAAGACGAGACAGGACAGGACAGTCAGTCTCCTTTTGGCTCTGATGTTGGTCTCCCGTCGATTTTCTCAAGGTGTCGTGGTCTGGTCCGTCCGAATAAGCCAACCAGCCAAGGCTAGACCCGCCTGGGGCCTCTTCTGTTAGTGGTATCCCGGCCACTGAAAGACCCAATCTCTCACAGGGCTCAGGGACCTGGCCTGGCCTGGCAAACCCGTCAGTACGTACCCGCCCGCCCCAGCGACCCCTTCTCCGGGGTTCCTCCAGACCAATCAGGCAATTCTATTTCCACAGAACTACTCGGCGCTAGTCTAAGTCAGGTATGAGCATGACCGTGTCGTCTGCTGCAAATCACTGGGTGTTAGTGGTTGCTTTGCTGTTGTAAGTCGCTGGTCAGCCAATTACAATACTTGACGAGTACTCCGGCTGAGCTGTTGGTGAGGCTTGATGCCCACACAATGAGGTGTCATTGGTGAGTAGCCGACAGGTAGATGATGTTTCAGCAACATCAGCAATTACGGTACATCTGACAATCTTGAAAGAAAAGTATCCCAGGAACGCAATGAGATCATCAACTATTGCATGAGATCTCACTTACACGAATCATTCATCTATCTCTGTGTATGCTGCTGTCCTAACTCCTCACTATAGTGATGTAACCGCGATCACCCATTTGGAAACAGCACGTGTTAGACGTTCCTGCCTTCCCGGTGCTCCTGGACCCTTGCAGCTGTCGGTGTCGTACCTACCTCTCCAGAGCTCCAACCATCTCCCTTAGGAGTCCTCTCTCTTTTGCGCCAAACAACCTTCTTTCAACCCCCGCCTTTACCAGATCATCAGCACGACAACTTTCGACACTTCACGAAAAGTCAATTCTACATCACTACACTCTTTTTTGGGTCGCAGCTGTAGCAGGTCTCTGCAATTATGGCGTCGAAAAAGACAAAGCCCACCGCTGCTTCTGGTGACGACGTCGACATTGACGAGCTGTTGTCTGGCCTTGACCGCGATAAGAAGCCCAAGAAGACGACAAAGTCTAAGCCGACCTCTGCCGCATCCAAGGCACTTGCCGATCAGGATATTCTCGCCGACCTTGAATCGGAATTGGCTGAGCAGCCTTCAAGACCTCATACTCCCCGCCTTAAGGATGCAACCCGCCGTTCCACAGCAACTCCCCCCGCTGGCGACCCTCGCAAATCTACCGATAGTGCACGCAGCCTGAAAGCAACATTCACACCAAGCGCCACGAGCTCGGAACTTTACGAGAACGAGAAGAAGCCAACATCTGAGCCTGTCCAGCAAGAACCTGCCCCTCAAGCCTCTGGAGGATGGTGGGGTGGCATTTTATCCACGGCCAGCGCTGCTATGAAGCAGGCCGAAGCCGCTGTCTCACAGATCCAGCAGAATGAAGAGGCCAAGAAGTGGGCAGACCAGGTCAAGGGAATCAGGGGACTTGATGTCAACACTCTTCGAACCTATGGTATGTTTGAACTGACACCGAATTATGAATTTAGCTAATCGGGAATTTAGGTGATGAACTCCGACACCGTGCTCTCCCAACCTTCACCAACATCCTCCACACTCTTGCGCCTCCTATCAGTTCCCATGAACGACTTCTCATTCATATCACCCACGATCTTGTCGGCTACCCGTCACTCGACCCTCTGATTCATAATGTCTTTGGCCATGTGATGGCACAGGTTGAAGGCGGTGATCTTCTTGTCATCCAGCGTGGCCAGGAGAGCCACTCTCGACGTAGTACCGATAGTATTACTGGATGGCACGACGGCCCTTGGTGGAGACAAACTGATACGCCCCGTGAGCTAGGATTGATCAAGGGTTTGCCTGAAGGAACCAAGCTTTGCCGCGCCAACGCCGAATCGCATGCGAACGAATACTTCTCTGCCAATGGTGGTGTCGAAGCAGCCAAGCACAAGGCCACCGAAGATGTGAGCGAGACTAACCCTGTAAGAACCTCAGATCTGTTCCTGGCTGTCCAGGCAATTTCTGTGGATGAGGACAAGAACCTGTTCGCTCGCACTGCTTCTGCGGAAAAGGAGAAGGACTCTTCTGGTGTCGAGGATCAAGATGAGAACGAGGAGCTCATTTGTTTCGCTGTTTTCATCCTGGATCCTGTCCACGATATTGAATTTTATACCGTCAGCCAGTCTGTTCCTGCTCGATGGGTTCAGTGGCTCGATACTCCCGCCCCTCTCACACCGCGATCTGGCGAGGATGGTGATGTGGCCGACGCCAATATTCCCGAAGAGATCAGGGATATCATTGAGAGCGGTGGCGTTGACCCTCGAGAATGGGTTGCTGAGTGGCTTGAGGAACTTCTCAATCTTTCCATCGGTACTGTTGCTCAGCGATATGTCGCTCGTCGCATGGGTGTTGGTGAGGGTGGCCTGGGCAGGGGCAAGAGAAGGATGGAAGATCTCGTGCAGGACAATGCTGGTGAGGCTGCGCGTGCTGGCGTCATCTAAACGGCGTGCAGGAAAAACGTTAAAGTATGTTGTATGACAAGGTAGGTTGGGCGTTGGAGTTTATGACCGGTAAATGTAACCTTCGGAAGCTTAAGTGGGCTTGGAAATATTTGAATACTGGGTTCTCTTCTTATCACGCAGGGTTAGGATCGCTTTGGAATCTACACTGTCATTAATATCAAGCTGGACTTTGAACGTCGACTAGCTCGACTATACTATACCCGCCTCTAAAGCCTGGCCGCAGACTTCTATCCATGTTCTGAAGCAAAGTCTATGTATGGCCGACACGATGAACTGTTCCAGCCTTCTTAAGCTCACCTCTAGCCTCTCTGGTGGCACCCTCGAGATCAACCTTCTTCAACGGCCGGTAGACGGGATCCCACATCTGCTCTCTGATCCACTCCTCCAAATCTTCTTCCTTTTCAGGGATGCCCTCTTGTGTAGCCTCACCATCCTTGACAGCTGCTTGTATCACATTGCGGGCAATGCGGACACTGACATCCCGCACTGAATCCACGTCTGGGAGGAGAGGAGCCGTCGAGTCTTCCAGAACAGGGCTCAGCGAGGAAACACCCTCCACAGCGGCTACAAGCATGCGATCTGTCAAGTGCTTGGCTCGGGAGAGCACACAGCCGAGACCGATGCCTGGGAAGACAACTGAATTGTTGCATTCGCCGACGTTGATGGTGATTTCAGAGCCGTCTTTGCCCCATGGGCCCTTGACGGGTGGAAAAGGTGAGCCTGTGGCTACAAGAGCCTTTCCATTTGTCCATTTGAGGATATCCTCAGGTTTGGCCTCATGTAGGCGCGTAGGGTTAGACAGAGGAAGAACAATAGGGCGCTCGTGTTGCTCAGCCATGGCACGGATGACATCCTCGGTGAAGGCACCAGGCTTGGTAGATGTGCCAACAAGCACGTTAGGCCGAACCTCTTTGATCACGGAGAGGAGATCAGCGTCCTTGTCCTTCCATTCTGAAGCATCCTTGGTAAAGATCTTTTGAGAATCGGTGACGCCTTTAGTTTCCGATGTAAGAAGACCAGGCTTGTCAATCAGCCTAAAAAGTTAGTCGTGTTCTATCTCATCTGTGGATAGGCCTTACCAGATCTGCTTTGCTGCCTCCTCATGGCTCATATTTCCTTCCGTGGCAATGGCGTCTCGAACTTGATCTGCGATACCAAGGCCAGCACTACCAGCTCCAAAGACGACCATTCGAAGGTCCTTTAGCTTTTGCTTGCTGACGTGAAGACCTGACAAGATAGCTGCAAGAGTTACACAGCCTGTTCCTTGGACATCGTCGTTGAAGCAAGCAAAGTCTGGACGATAACGATCAAGAATCTTCCTCGCTACAAGACATCAATGTCAGAAAACGCCAGCAGACTGCAACAGAGGGTGCATACCATTGGTTAAACCAAAATCTTCAAAGTGAATATAGGCCTTGGGATAGAGCTTCCTGGCAGACTGCACAAATGTGTCGACAAACTTGGCGTACTCTTCACCACGAACACGCTTCTCTTTGAGACCGAGATATAGCTCATCGTCGAGAAGTTCCTTATTGTCTGTGCCGCAGTCGAGGACAACTGGAAGGGTTCTATTGGGATGGACGCCTGCACAGAGAGTGGTGAGGACTAACTTGGCGACGGAAATGAGAATACCGCCGACGCCTTGATCGCCGATGCCGAGGATCTCTTCGCCGTCTGGATACAGTGTTAGTAGTCGCTGATATGATGTAGAGGATAAACTGACCAGATACCACAATGTAGTCAATATCTTCGGGGTTTCCCCATTGAGCTAGATTGTGATGCACATGATCTGGGTCTCGAATGTTGAGATAGCAACCTTCTGGACGTCTAAAGAGTCGAGAGTAATTCTGAATAGCATCACCTTCAGTTGGTGTATAGACGATGCTCATCATCTCATCGAGATGAAGTTGCAGAAGCTTTACACAAAAGTTAGCACTGTGGTTATATCGGAACAATGCACGAGTGTTACCTTGTAGTACAGAACCTCATTTTGATCCTTTAGTGAAGTGAGAAAAGTATTCTTGGCTAGATCGTCAGGTCTTGACGAATACTGCTCATAGGCACGTTTGCATTGCTGTTCAAGCGTCTGAACACCTTGAGGCAGCAAGCCTGTGAGATTAAACTCTCGACGCTCATCAGGAGGAAAAGCAGAGCCCTTGTTGAGATACGGTGTGTTCAACAGTGATGTACCACTGAGTGCGCAGTTAATAGGCCCGGCGGTGCTCAGTGGTAGATCACCAAACTTGGACTTTTTGGAGTGATCTGCCTTTGTGGCATAGTTGCTGGTGAGGTTCATGTATCGCATAGTGGACGGATATAAACGGAAGCGATGGACAGGGGATGATCTGGACAGTTTGAACATGATTATCTACTTGGCAGTCTTGTCCTTTTGATATGTGGTATTAATAGTAGAGTAGCATAGCATAGCTTAGATAGGGAGACACGGCAGTTGAGATAGAACATCAAGTTCTGGATCTGATATCACAAAGATGACGTCGTTGAGCTCTCACTAGCCTAAATCCACTCTGACGAAAGAATACGAAACCTTAATTGCAACTGCACGTGCTAAAGGCCGAAAAACAATCGGGAGGGTTTTTTGATATCATGAACTTCGGTAGTATTCCAGACAGATAATCATATGATGGTGACTACAAATATACTATATAATAGCAATAATAGAAAAAGAATGTCGGTGCTCCTGGAGCCTCGCCCGTGTAGGAATTGAGACAATGTTATCCACCAAAAGGTGACCAACAAAGACGAGACGGACGCGGACTATGATGGCCCTTGTTGTTCTAGCAACTACGACAATAAAAAGAAGCACACAACGAATTGTAAGTTCCTCTTTTTTGTCGTTAAATCATCCTTCAGACTACTTCGTGCGGATAGTACAAAACGCACCGTCCGTAGAAGACCCTCCGTGAGGAAGACTCGTGGGAAGATTGAGTGACTGAAGGACAAACGCTGCGGATAGAAATAGAAATAGAAACGTATAGGTACCTACCTTGTAGCGAGACGCATAATTAGATCTTCAGATCGCGTCTTGTTGTGTTGCTCCGAGAGATAGAGAGAGAGAGGCTTGGAGTGATAGTGAGAGAAGGGGAAGATTATGCTCAAGGAAAATTTGACGCGGTTTTTGGTGGTGGAGTTGGAGTACGTACCCCACTCACTCACTGTTCGGTTGGCGGGTCAGCCACCAAAAAGATGCTGCATTCAACTTGAATCCTCATTGGCTCATCAACTTACACCAGAACAATCACTGCTCGATATCATGTCTCACAACATAATCCTTAGTGGCTTGCCAAGACTTGTATTATCTGCATCTAACTATAAATACCGAAGTAATGCAGGCCAACTAAGTCGACTATAATCTCCCTCTAAGCGTTCTCGTGGTGAGATGGCCTTGTCTCAATCTCTCCATCCTCTACCAACGCCTTCTCGGCCTTCAAAGCGTCAACCTCAAGCTCAATTCCGAGACCAACATCTCGGCGCGCCTCATCCAGCATCTTTGCATCCTCTTCGCCAGTGTGGCTTCCAAATACTCGATCCATGTCTTCGAGAGTAGCACCCTTGGTCTCCGGAAGACAAAAGTACAACCAGACCATACTGCATGCCAAGAAAACGGCAAAGAAGATGTATGTGCCCCATTCGAGAGTTTCGAACATGGGAGGCACGTAAAAAGCAACGGCAAAGTTGTTGAGCTGGAGTCACTGTCAGTTATACTCGTCTCACAAGCGAGATGGGACTACGGATACTTACCCAGTTACTAGAAGCACCAATCGAAGAACCCTTGGATCGGATAGAAAGAGGGAAAATCTCGGCAACAAGGGTCCAAGACACAGGGCCCCATGTAGCTCCAAAGGCTCCGACGTAGAGCCAGATAAAAGCCACGGCAACCCAACCAGCAGCACTATGCGTCTCCCAATCGTGCTGGAACTTGGCGACAATAATACCAGCGAGAACCATAGAGATAAGCATGACGATGGATCCGACGTACAGCATTGGCTTTCGTCCAACCTTGTCGATGATCGTCATGGCAGGTAAAGTGAAGACAAAGAACACAACACCCGTAACTCCTGTTGCCAATAGGGCTTGTGTTCCTCCGGTAAGACCTAGACTCTCAAAGACTTGACTGGCATAGTAGATGATTGCATCAATGCCAGACCACTGCTGCCAGAACATCACGAGCCAAGCTGTAGCAACACGCTTGAAGTTATCCTTGGTGCGGAAGATCTGATAGTACTGAGCAAACTGGGCCATCCAGACACTACCCTGCTCCTTAGCAGCCAGATTAGGGAAATTTTTGGCGAAAGCACGTTGTTCGAAGAGAGCCTCTGCTTTGATCTCCTTGTATTCTACCTGGATGAGCTCGTGCTCGATGGGTAGGTTACGAAGGTAGGATAGTGTTTTGAGAGCCTCCTCATCGCGACCCTGCTTGACCAGCCAACGTGGGGAAAATGGCAGCCACCAGATTCCAAGGGCAAGAAGAACAGCGGGGATTCCTTGGATGATGGACGGAAGCATCCATGCGAGATTGCTTTGGCCTTCTCCTGTGCCGCCGATATAGTTGCTGCCGTATCCGATCCAGAATGAGAGCATGATACCGAGAATGGTGCAGAATTGGTAGAAGGAGACGAGGAAGCCACGGAGCTCGGGAGAGGATAATTCGGCGTTATAGAGAGGACTAGAGACGTCATTCAGATATAATCGTTAGTATTGGGGAATAGTTAGGACTTACCCAACACCACTGAAAGTGCCAACTCCGATACCAGTGAAGAAACGGCCAGCATAGAGCATAGAAGCATTATCCTTTGTTCCTCCAATATACAAATAACTACCAAGAATTACCCAGCAGCAGGCCATAAACATAGTGTACTTTCGGGAGTAGACTTCACCAAAGACACCAGCGGACAAGGAGCCCAAAATGCCACCGAGCTGAAGGATCGAGGTGAGCCAGCCAGTGGCTGAGGACGAGTTGACGATAGAGGGGAAGTTGTCCTTGAAGCGATGCATGACCAGGGATTGGCCCAGGACACCTTGTTGGTAGCCATACTCAAAACCACCGAAGCTGGGATTGTTAGTGAGAGGATGGAAACGGAGATGTAGGAGACGAACGAGGCGAAGAGGGCGATGACGATGAGTTTGGGGTTCTTGGCGAGAGTCCTCCATCGATTTTGATAGGCGAGCTTCGTCCGCTCATCAACAGTCGACTCCATGATGAAAGGACTTTGAATACAATCTATTCACCACCGATTAACAAGAAGCGAAGTAGTTCTTCCAAGCCACGAGGCAAGTATAAGTGTGACAGAAACCCAGATCAACATCGGGAGAGCAATGGCCTTATATAACGAACCACAATATTTGCATCATCGACAATTCCATTGCCATTTCGAGCCATCAACTACATGGATCTCAATGTTAAAAGCTCCCCGCAACTAACACCTCATGCCAATCCGGGGACCCCAGATGCTACATGGAAAAAGATACAAGTGTCGATGTATCTTTATGGAGTAGCACTGCTAGCTAGGGTCGGTGAGACTCCGGCGATGGGTGCGTGGGATGTCCATATTGGGAAAGATTTCTGTATATGGCAATGTGAAGCACCTTGGAATTATAGCCTCGTCTTGCCTGATGAGCGACGATATTACGCACACTGTTTCTATCATGACTGATAATTGATTCATTGCTAGAATTACAAGCTAAGATTAGGTACATTATCGATACAATGAGCAAGTCAGGCAATTATGCAACGAGAGATATTACCATATAAGAATCCACAAAATAAGAACATTCGTATTGCAGTCCATACGAGATCCGTTCTCTTACTTGAGATGTTACATTGCAAAAGACAATACCGCATCAATCTGTCGGAGTACCCCGACTTACACGGATGTTTTAGTGGGCAAGAGTTCGCCGAGCATTGAAGAAATCACGCGCTGTCACCAAGTTTTCTGACCAAGGAATTAATAGCAAACATGCAATCTTTCTAAACGCTCGGGATCATGAAAACACGTTTCTTCCCCACATGTTTCCCGGTGCCAGTTTTGGTCCCGGTGTCGGCCCTTACTATGACGATCCCGCATCTCTTCTCCAACGTCCAACATCCTCAGTGTATGTTTATCCAGTGATATTTTAGCAAAGTCGACTGAACACCGACAGTCCTTGGCATCGGCAGATGAGCCTTGTGTCTTATGAGGCTCAACTGGGAATATTGATCCGCAAGTACATGGATGCTGGTGTTAGGCAGAAAGATTTTCTGGGTTAATACTGGATAGAAGCAGGGGCCAAGCAATTGGAAGTGCTTGTGACTTACATAACTCTATGGAACGTTTCACATCAACCTTACCCTTTCACACAACGAAGAAGAAATTTGCTGTATCAAGAACTCAGAGAGTAATTATTCATCAAGCATGCTCCGTACCTATACTCTCAAGGTAATTTAAAACCAGAAAAGCATCCAGCCACGTCTATTTTGCTCCATGATGATACCCTATGCTACCCTACATGTTTGGTAACGACCTTGGTGAGCAAGAAAACCTAGAACTTCTATTACAAGCAGTAAAATGATTATGGCGAATTTGGTGTAGATTTTTGATTAGTTTTTTTCATCAATTTAAATAACGGCCCTGGGGTTTCTTGGAATGCGCGCATTCCATCTTACAACCCCGGATTTCGCTAAAAATGCTCTAGGCGACTGTGGCGGTTAAAAGTTCCTCTTTTGAGTTCGGGGTTACTGAGTTAAAATCCTCCGGGAATAAACTTCTATCGGTTATCACAGTTCAAGATGGAGTCTGGGTAGGAGCAAGAAAGCCTCTAATCTAGAGGCAAGATATTGAAAGTACCTAATCTGAGGCAGGGGCACTAAAGCTATACTAAACTTACTTAATTAAGGCTTGTCATCCTTTAGGACAGATTCCCTAAGTTTCATTGCCTCCTTCAGCCTAAGCATGCCATCATGGGCATGTTGTAGTGTGAAATACGCGAGCTGCTTCATATTTTGTGCCACGGCAATACGCAAATACTCCCGCCGATCTCTGCCATCCTGCCCAATGCTGACGATGGGACACCCGTACCTGACGAGGAGAGTGTTAAGAATAAGACGGCACATCCTCCCGTTGCCGTCTCCAAACGGATGGATATTAACAAACTTGTGGCAGTATTTACTTGCGAGCGCTACCGGGTCGATTTGCCCTTTCTCTGTAGCCTTCTTGATGTCGGACTCTAGTTCCTCTATCATGTCGCGCATCGCAAGGCGGACTTTGCTGTGATCCATGAAGACGTGGGAACCACACTGGACATTCCATAATCGATACTGTCCACTGTATTCGTTCCAGGGTATATCATTGCTGATTTCGATTTTGTATGTCAGCTCACCATGAGCTTGCGTGATGATATGCTCAGATAAGTCCTTGTCGTTGATACAGACTTGCTCGATCATGTACCTGGCAGCCTTGGCATGTTGAACGATTTCGCGGTAACTTTGAAGGATATCGGCATGTTTACAAGGTAGGTCCTTATTGTAGAGATAAAGATCGAGTTGTTCGTATTCTGGGTCGTGTTTGCTAATCTCTTCAGGTGGTTCTTTGCCTCCTCGGAAGACATCTTTGCAGAGCTTCAATGTGATATCGAGACCCCCACCCACATTCTCGATCATATTGGATCCATAGACCATGCGAGCGAGTTCATCTATGATATGTTCGTCAATATCAGCCTTATCTTCAGATTGCTCCAGCCCTTCTTTGACCTCTGTGATGTGCCTGTGTAGCTCCTCGTGAAGTTCTTTAGGGTTGTTTTCCAGGATGTCATCATACTCGTAAGCGTGGCCGTCAACGTTGATAGGGAGGGCTGCTTTGCTAAGCAGCATCATACGCCGGATACATCGTCCAAGATGGTCATCCATAATGTTATCAATTGGATCATCAAAAGAGGCCTCAAACCTTGATCGCTTAGGAGCGGTGCCCTCGTTTTGAAGACCTTCAAGAGGGTCATGGGAAAGGCTTTTTCGTTTCTGACTGGGCATCTTGGTGCTGTGGAAAGGAGCTTATGTATGTGAGAAAAAAGGTTGAAAGTTGAATCAGAGTGGGGGGAAGGGGTCCTTTTTAAACCTGAACTGACTCTGAAGTTATGAAAGTTTACCTAAACTTTACTAATTTATCAGATATAAGCCAAGTTTACCTAAAGTTATATAACTTTATTAAATGTAAAGTTTTATATCCTAACTAAGTGCTGATGAAAGAAACACGCTACCTGTCACGGCTGCTCGAAACCCTGGGGAGGATCAAGGAAACTTCTAACCGTGTATCACAGCGCCTCAAAAGACTAATCTAAAGATATAAAAAATCTATACTAAGCTTTACTAAGGCCGTATTGGAATTAGGTAGGTTTTTATCACTCATACTAGAAATCAGAAGCTCTCTTGCTTCTACCAGGCTATTCGAGGTAGACTAATACAGTGACAGTGGTGGCCATTGAAGTGACCCTTGCCACAGGTCTTCAGACAAGTCCTCAAGTTATAGATGCTTAAATATTATGGTCAGATCAAACTATTATACTGGTATTAGTGCATTAAGAGGAGAAGTCACGTATTTCGTTTAAGACCGCGGAGGCCTCAAGATCTCGCGATATGTACAGTTGTATATTCAGATGGCCTATGAACAGCGACTTTCGAATCAAAGAGTGTCCCTAAAATCCTCCAATACACACCTTTATAACCTTGTAGTCATTCTTAATCTCATATATACTCATCGTTCCCAACCATCCTCCTCCTCTTGGACAAAGATCTCACAACAGACATTTATCGTCTCTTTTGGTGATGCTAAAGTGATTACTGAGCGGTGTTACCGTTGTTGCCGATCAGGTTGGGGGAGCTGCGGAGGTTGCCAGTGATCTTGCCAGAAGTAGCAGTGGTCTTGAGCCAGTTGGTGACACCAGAGACGCCAGAGACACCGTTGACAGAGATGCCGTAGAGGACAAGACCAGCAATGTGGGGAGTGGCCATGGAGGTACCGCTGATGCTGTTGGTGGCGCTGTTGCTAGTGTACCAGGCAGAGAGAACGCCGGTACCGGGAGCAAAGATGTCAAGAACAGTGCCGTAGTTGGAGTAAGAGGCAATAGCCCAACTGCTGTCGATAGCACCAACGGTGATAGCGCTGGTAGCAGAGGCAGGAGAGGTGTTGGCCGCGTTGGCACCATCGTTTCCAGCAGCAATGGCAGAGATGATACCAGATGAGGAAGCAGAGTTGACAGCGTTGTTGAAAGAAGCAGAGTAACCACCACCAAGAGACATGTTCACGACGGAGCGAGCAGTTCGGCCCTTGGAGATGATATCGTTGGCAGCCCAGTTGAAACCAGCAAGGATGATAGAGGTGCTAGAAGAGCTGCCCTGGAAGACCTTGACAGCCTGGATGGTGGCCTTCTTGGAGACACCGTAGGTCTTGCCGGCAATGGTACCAGAAACGTGAGTACCGTGGCCAACAGTATCGGCGTTGTCGCCACTGAAGGCAGTGTAGACGGCCTGAGCACGGCCCTCAAATTCATTGTGGGTGGTTCGAACACCAGTGTCGACGACGTAGGCATAGGTGTTGGTACCAGCGTTGGTATCGTAGATGTAGCTGGTAGATCCACTAGAACGGTGAGAGACAGTGCCGAGTCCCCAGGTGGCGCCACTCTGAGTAGTCAAGGCACGCTTTGCGAGAGTCTTTGCCTCTTCTTCTTCCTCCTCAACCCAGTTGATGACCCACTCGCGGTCCTGTTCGACGATGGCAACCTGGACTGGATATCAGCATTGGGCAGCTTATTGACATTCAATGTCACTTACATCAGGGTTCTTCTTGATCTCCTCAACGGTGCTCTTGTCGAAAGAGCCAGCATAGCCCTGGAAGCCATACTTGCCCTTGTAGGTGCGCTCAACACCCTTCTCGGCGCGCTTGTTCAGCCCACGCTTGTGGACATCTTCAACCCAGCTGATATGGCTGTCGACATCGGCAGCAGCGATATCAGACTTGAGGGTGATGATGTACTTGCCAGGAATGACCTTGCTGGAGTCAACCTTGGCAGTAGTAGGAGCGGCGTTGACGAACCCGAAGAGGGCTGTCGCGGCGAAAGCGAGGTTCTTGAAGTTCACCATTGTGAAGATACAAAGGAGCAGAGGCAGAACAAGAGACGATTGGGGATGCTTGTGTGTGGATGAGACTGAGGGTGATGAGGATGAGAAGGTAAGTTGTGTGGAGGAGGAGGACGATACGTCTTATATAGATGTGGTCTATGTTGCTAGGCGACTGCTTCAATAACAATAACAATATGGATGGCCGATACGGGGTTCGTATGTTGAGTTCATGAAGTCACCTCTGACAGCCATCCGCAGCCATGATACATGGTAACGCTGGCTATTATTGTGGTGACAAAAGTATATCAAACGGTTGTGGAGAGAGACTTTGCTCTCTGGTGTCCCCCCTGAAGTCAAAAGCCCAACAGTCGGAGATTCTCAACCCCTACAGACAGAGTGCAGGGTTTGTAAGGTGCAAATCTGCAAGTGTCTTGCATCTATTGCCAGACATGATGTCCCATCAAGACACAATCGAAGGGGTGATTTTCATCAGCTTCCTCTTGCGGAGACAACCGACAGATTTACACAGCGTCCTGCCATCGCCTTCATCAACGCCAGACAAAAAGAGGAAGGCGAGATGTGATGCATCGAGGCGGGAGAAGCTCTAAGAGGCGACTCAGGATAGCGAGAGTGCAAAAGTTCTCGAGAATTCAAGAAGCAGGTCGGTGGGCCTAGCATCAAGGCCAAGAAGGATGCATGGGACTTTCATCACAAGAGATACCTTGATGATAGAGCACCAGGATATCGTAATGGGTCTCAGTGGACGTCCAGAACACACCCAGCTTGTCCCACAAATTATGAACAACAATACGTTGACGGAATTCGATTGCATGTGATGAGACAGGGCGTGAGGAATAAGTAGGTTACCATCGATAACCTTGGCTATAGTTGGGTGTATTCAGGATCTCTTCAGCGGAACTCCCTGCCGTCAATCATGATCGACATGGCACTAAGAATACAACCCTCCAGCAGGTTACTCTTAAAGATTAACCATATAGTCTCGGTCTAACCTCATATCTCGATCTTGGCAATGACTGCCGGTATCCAGAACTACTGGAGTCAATAGTAGGGAGCGGCCCGAGGGGGAAGGCAAATCCCTTCCAGTCTCTGATTGGAGACAGCAAACAGGAACATAGCCAGTCGGAATCATGGATCGGCCCGTAGAAGACGCATAAATCCTAGTTCAGGGTGTTTATCGTTAGAGGCTTGGTGAATGGATAGTCGAAGGAAGTCGAGCGGGAAGTTAGTGAACTGCCTGATAAAGCAACTATGCTTCTCCGCAACTCCAGCATAGCCAAAGCAGGCTAGACATTGCCCCTTGATGACCTAGCCCTACCGATGACAACAGCCGTGCGGGAAGGGTTTCACACCAAGAGCTATGCTGCAACTTGAATAGAAGTTCCAGTCATAGATGAGCATCAAATCAACTTCCTCTTTGGGACACTATGTCCGAGTAGGTGCGTATCGTTGCCGCCGCTGGCCTCGTAGGACAAGACGTTGATTCGAGTGTCCATTTTCGCTGGAGGCTGATAATTACAGTGAGGCTCAGTGGTAGGAAAAGTACCCTTGCTTAGCCTCATGATTCTTTGACTCGAAGCCCACGGGAGGATGAGTAGGAGGGCAGCGTGATTTGAAGCGAGGGGTTGGAGTGTACTCTTTGCCGAAGTCTTAGATGATCTATATCGATTGTCTTAAACATTGCAATGAAGAAATCAGGATGGGAAAGAAACAACCAAAGCCTGTGGATTCAGTATCTCTGCTGGTTTAAGCTGTCATAGTCTGGATTCTATCGAGTTGCGTTGGCGAATAGATAATATCCTGAGCAGTTGTAAAGTTGAGGTTTCCCCATTCTAAGCCGTGGGTGGGGTTGATACCTTGAAGTAATAGAGGGGCCGGAGATGCCACGGACAAGAGCCAAGCTTGAGGGGGCTATAGATCAACCAATGAGAAGTAACGGAAGGAGTAAACGGGTCGTTGGTTCTTTCTTGTCTTACCTGGCTGCAGAGATAAAGATTTGTGGCTTGGACCCAGCAGGTGCATTGACGTACCCCAGAAGTCTAACTTACAACAACAACATCATCTTCACCATCATCATCACCGTCATCAGGGCTTCACAATAACTAACTTCCTTTGTTCAAGGGTACTCGAGGCCAAGACACTTTAACCCCTGGAGAGACACGGAGATTTCACTACTCGTTAGCGCCTTCCTTCCCGTGCCAGTTTAATTCTAACCATAATTCTATTCTGTTCTATTCTAACCGTCGAAGCCTGATTTAAGTGTGCTAATCTCGAGTCCCTTTTAGGTATCTGCCCAACCCTGGTCAAGGCCAACCTCAGTATGTAATGAATGGACCCCGCTCTATCTTTGCATCTCATGACCCTTGCTCATGCAGCCGACTAATCAATCAATTAACCCTTATCAGCAGCGCATGATGCTTTCAGAACAAAAGTACCTGTCATGTTCTTGGATAGGACCTATTCTAATGTGTTGCATTAGGTTATCGGTCCGCCAAGACCTACGTATCATTCTCGTTCAATACCGAACAAAACTCCGACTCCAAGCAACCCAACCCATTCGTGGAAACTATCCGACAACACTCGCACGCCATCCTTTACAGCACTCGCTTATGGCCAAGGAACTTTTTGACTGGCCTAACGATGTTTTGAGTCAGGAGACGCTGACAACCCTGGTCACTCTCGATAGCTCAGGAAGACGAGCAATTGGCTGCCATCCATTACCTATACCCTGCTTTGAGCCTTCTCAATACCTGCTCAAGGTATGCACAATCATAATGTTTAGCGAGTCTGTTTATTTCTCCGTGAACACGCCCCACGATCGTCACGGCCCGCCGGAATCCTCTTAACGAAGTGTCACTATTGTCGCGAGGCTCAGGAACCAGCAAGAGCTGAAACTGGTCTTACGGCTATCAACCGAATCTGGTAGCCCTAAAATTGAAAGTTGGTCACGCCGCTTTGACATTTAAGCATCTATTAAACTTTACGCCAAGTGGTGTTCTCTTGCCCTGAGATAGGCTAAACTCAACTCGTGGCTCAACTTGATACCACAAGGTAACATCTGCTTTAACCACAAGAGTCCATATGCAATATGGCACTTCTCTCACTTTGGATGAGATCATCGATTCGATGTGGTATGCTCGCTTCCTGTACCCCGAGGACCCTTGTCGCCGTTAAATCGACGAGTGTCGCCACTACATGAGATCTTGCCGCTAGGAGGACCTACCACAAAAGTACTTGCGAGCTTGATTACTTGAGCTCCTTCCTAGCTGGTCACTATCGTCTTCGAACCGAGAGCTATGTCGCGATAAGGATCCCATATTGTTCAACATCGTCAACAGAGAAACTCGCCTACTAGGCACCTCAAAATCCATCCCACGCAGCTTCGAAGCGGCAGACTCCAACAAAGGTTCCCACATCCCGGAAGAGATCAGGCTTCTGACCATAGATACGCGCCCTGCCTAGCCAGCTATATGTGCGTTACGCCTTTGAGGTAACCTGAGCGGTAGCAGTAATATCCAATCACGCAAGGCACGAGGCTTCCAAGACTTCTAGACTACTCTCGCCTCTTCATGGAGGGTGTTCTGCACACGCCATATCGAGTTAAAGATCTTCGAAAACGTCTATGCATCTACTTCCATCAATACATACTTCTTAGCTCTTCACTCGTCTTCGACTAATCACTTACGACAATTCACAACAAGAAGTTGCTTCTGCTACCTTCCTGTTTACACCATAGTCGCCGAGATGCTGCATCAGCAGGATACTTCGATCCTACAGCGTGTCTATCAGATGAGTCTCTGGTTCACGCTAGAACTTAGGGACACTGGCCTTTGGTCGATCTCTGACCATGAGCAAGCTTCAGAGACTCTTCCACAGCTTCTACTATAGCCAAGCCCTGCTTACTCAGTGACAGACCATATTTACAACTCAACGAGCGAAAAGAATAAGGGACCAGGCATTTCAAACCTGGTTAAAACTCTATACGTTTTCGAAATATTGTTGGGGGCACTATTGACCCCCTTTGTCGTCCAGTTCTTCGTTATGGTCGCCGTGTATTAGGCGTGCCATCAAGGTGTTTGAAGAAGCTGCCGGCATATTTTTATTGACTCTAAGCAATCTATCATAATCTACGATCTGTTTCTGGCAGGTGAATCTGATTCAAACTCTGTTTGGAAAGTGGGAGTTGGGGACAAGGTCGACCCCCCGTGATAATTCAGGGGGACATGGTCAGCCCGTGGAGTAGCCATACTTGACTTATCTAAGAGGATCCCAGGTTCAAGATTCTCGTTATAGCTCCCACACTAGTTTTTGGCGAGCGCAGATAATGTTGATTTGAAATTTGTGCCACAGTACTGGAGTACGGTCTTCAACTTCAGCATGAGATCCGATATAGAGATGCAGTCCATCCCCTTGTCTTTGGAGATAGGGTTCTTAGGTCATGCTCATAGCGCCCAATCATCGACGCAGCTTTGATGATGGCCTTATACGGACCTTGCATGAGGGAGTGATACCTTGCTATCTTGCCAACGCAGCGTATGGTAGCCAAGCCAGTGTGTAGGCATATTACTCCGCAAAATGCCAGCTGCACTTCGGGATGCGCTACTTCGTATGATCAGGGGTTCTTACACGAGGCCACGAGGCCATCGTATTGACCATGCGTGTTGCTTGTGACTGTAAAAACGACACTTGAGACTCACTCGTACCTTCATCAGCACTCCCTCCTGTCCATATCCCAAAGGTCTCCCTTCCGATAATGATAATCGTTCCGCATGCTTCATTCAGGAGTGGAGAGAAAAGAGAACACACCTGTGACTGACCGTATGGGTTCTGTCAGTCTTCAGCGACAGTGTCTCCTGAGATGCACGGTGCCTTTCTGTGCTCCTCCAGACAGAGTTCATACTAAACTCTTGACTGCACTGATTGACTACATATCTTGATGGCGAGCACCCTCAGTTTGAAGTGCCAGGCACACATCTACTGGATGGTAGTGCCGTTCTCTTGTGGTGTAAGAGTAGCAGCCCCTATTGGTTGCCATACAAGAGGAGCAGGCACCTCACATTGTAAAGGATATGCACTGTCAGCTCAGCATGTTGGTAGTTACGCTGACACTGAAACACGCAGGCTTTGTCAGAGATAACCTTAATTCAACTACCTCAAGCTGACACAGACATACAGATATTTACCGACTCCATTCCCACCAGGTCTCCTCGAGCGTTCACATCGGACAGCCACTCGGCTCCTTATTCCCATCAGTCTGTCTCCCATCGATTTTACTACCTTCTACCTTCGTCGGAGCCCCTTCTGGCATGGGAATGCCCGGAACATCCTTGAAAACCGCAAAACTCGACGGTGTCTCCTCCAATACTGGGAAGTGAAACCCACACTGCGGACACTGTTCATGGAGAACAGCCTGCTCCTCAGCAAGATTGTACTTCTT
This sequence comes from Fusarium denticulatum, assembly GCA_013396175.1. Taxonomy (NCBI): domain Eukaryota; kingdom Fungi; phylum Ascomycota; class Sordariomycetes; order Hypocreales; family Nectriaceae; genus Fusarium; species Fusarium denticulatum. Next base: position 34,878 of record JAAOAK010000122.1, on the reverse strand, counting down.
ATCCTGGGTGTGATTACACACAGGGCACACACGAAGCAGTCTTGTTCCAACAAGCTCGAAGTTAGTGATGATATCCTCCATAATAGCCCCGTTCGCTGCCCACTCCTTGCAGTATTTATGGTAGGTATTCTTGTGCCAGTCGTACAGAGCCCCACGATTAGTCCAGAAACTGCATTCGTTATACCAGCTTCTGTCGTCAGGATGTTCCCACCAGGTTAGGTGTAGAAATCCTGGGAGTGTCATAAGATGGCGTCGTGTGTCGGCAAAGAGAACCTTGAACTTCTCGTAAGCGTCTGGGCTGGAGAAGCGGACTCTTTGCATGCTCAGATAGATAGGCATAGTGGTAGTGTAATGCTTTGGGTATTGAGAGAATGGTATAAGTTTGGCTTCTTTAAAACTTTTGTGGTATGGTATCAATATGATCGAGTATCAACTATGCAGGAGTTGAACGTAGTTGACAAGAATTTAGACCTTTTCATACTGCCATCCTCTCAATTTATACTTATACCAGCATCTGGCTTCTTTTATTATCTTACGTGTCGCACAGGACTGCTCAGGTAATTATTTCCATATCAAGAACATAATCATGAAAGCATCTGTTACCATTGGCTTATCAAATATCCGGGGAAGCGGGGGTGATTAAGTTTTCTGATAAAGCTACGATAGCCATTATGATTGTGTGGCAACCACAAGTTAGACGTTTTGTGTAGATGGCAGCTGTTGACTGGCTCGTGGCTTGTAGCTTGTAAGGTCTTCATAGCTTAAGCCAATCGAAACTTGCCTTTCGTATAGCTGAAAAACTTGAAGATCAAAAATAACATCTCCCGAAGGTCGAGTTTCGCAACTAATATCAATTCACAACTTCATATCTCCGTAGCATTAAACACATTCTGTCTCTAAATTGTGGACCTGCATCCCCAAGTATTGTGTCGTGAGCACAGTATCCTTCTTGGCACCTGTAACACCAATCTTGACAACCTCACCCGGGACGATGTCGACCAGATTGTCTTCAAACTTGACCCCATCATCTTCGCTCAAGACCGCTAGTCCCTTGATAGGCACTTCAGCGCTAATTTCGACGGACTTGCATCCTTCAGAAATTTCAGTCTTGAGGTTCTGGGGCTTTTGGAAGTGTAGGTACTTCAGTGGCTCTGGCCAGTTGACATATCGTGCAATCTGTTTGCCATCCTGGTAGAAGTAAGCTGCAACAACAGTCTTCGCCTCGAGGTCAGCGTTAGGCTTCTCAACAGGGACATCCAGGGTCTTGATTTCCGTTGAGCGGTTACTCTGGAGAACTAGGTCAGAAACAACTGTCTGAGAGTATGTCTCCTTTCCGGTCTCAACATCCCAGGCCTTGACAACACAGTCTACAGTAACGTCTTCCAATTTGAGATTACTTCCCCAAATCTCGACCTTGACCTTAGTCTCGATATCAACCCTTGTGTATTTGTTCTTGGGGTGCTTGTGCTCTCTTCTTGTCATGCCAATAGTGATAGGTGCCATCTCCCGCTTGATGGTGAAGTAGGAATGCTTGGGTCGAAGGTAGTAGTCACAGATAGCCCATGAAGTAACGGGCCAACAGTCGTTAGTCTGCCAAACCAAGACACCACTGCAATACTCCTTTTTCGGACCCTGCCACTGTCGCTTCCAGAGCCGATAGGCTGACGCTAGAGCCTCAGCTTGTAGCAGTTGGCTGTAGTAGACGTAGTCTTCCAAGGGCTCCAGCGTGAAACGGAAATTTTCGGCCATGTACAGACCCAGCCGACGCAACTGTCCATCTGCCTTGTTATGAAAGTCAATCGTAGATGATGTAGAAAATCTCTCAGGGTCGTCTTTGCCTTGTGGAAGGAAAGCATCGATGGTCTTAATATCTGGGAAGCCTTCCATACCAAACTCGGAAACGAATCTCCCAACGAGCTTGTCGTAGTCTTGGTATTTTTGTTGAGAGCCGTGCCAAACATTCCATTGATGGATATCTCCAATAGTTGGGTCAGTGGTCACCTTGCCACCCCAAGGGCTTGCAATATGATAGACGGTATTTGGATGGAGATCTTTGCAAGCGTCTGGAAGTAGTTTTTCGTAGATGTATCGAGCAGGGAAGTCGGTCTTTAACCAGCTCTCTGGGTCATGATCGTCGAAGTCATATATGAGATTCTCGGACTCACGCAGTTGGTAGTCCTCGTTGTTGCCAGCCCAGAGAACAATTGATGGATGGTGGCGAAGTCGCTTGATATTGGCTCGAGCTTCTCGGTCAATAGATTTGAGTAGGTCAGGCCAGGCAGGGTAGTTGCCACAAGCGAACATGAAGTCCTGCCAAACAAGGATGCCGAATTCATCACAGGCATCATAGAAAACATCCTCTTCGTAGATACCACCTCCCCAAACTCGGAGCATAAACTGATTGCCATCAGCGACGAGTTTGACCCAGTCTCGGTATCTCTCTTTCGTAATTCGAGGGATGAAGTTATCTGCTGGAATCCAGTTGCTTCCACCGCAGAAGATCGGGATGTTGTTGACTTGAAAAAAGAAGCTGGTACCTGGCTGGCCATCGAGCTCTCGTTCAACAAGCTCAAGTTTGCGAAGGCCGATCTTCTTAGAGATTGTATCTATCTCGTTGTCGTCCTTGAGAAGGGTGGCCTTGATGGTATACAGGGGCTGTTTACCATATCTGACTGGATACCAGAGAGCCGGATCTTGGATATGGAACGTAGTGGTTGCGTCTTTGTCTTTTACATTTGCGGTTTCAGATGCAACCTTTTTCCCATCTAAAGAGACTTCAAAGCGTACTCTTGAGGCTTTGCCCTCAACAGCCGCATGAACAACAACATCCGCCTTCTTGAGAGACTTCTCAACTTCTGACTCAGTGTAGAGATCTGCGATATGAGACTCATAAACCTCAAGGTTGATGGGTCTCCAAGGACCACATGTAAGTAAAGCAGGACCCCAATCCCAGCCCTAGGAATTTGTTAGATAGTATGAAACACTAAACATGGAATGACCTACCCAGTGGTACTGCGCCTTTCTGACAGGCAGTCTTGAACCATCCCCATTCCAGACAACATACTTGTGGTCAGGATGCTCTTCCACCAACTTCCATCCTCTCAAATACGCCGCATCAAATGTGATGCGGAGGTCATTCTCGCCATCCTTTTTAAGATTCTTCGTGACGTCCACTCGTTCGGGAACAAACATGTTCTCGGTCTCCAGAATCTTTTCACCATTCAACTCAACTGTGGCGAAGGTATCAAGACCATCAAAGGCCAGAACCGCCTTTGCACCATCAAGAATCTCCGGGCTAGAAAAGGTCGTCTTGTACACCCAGATAGTCTCCCCGATCCATTGAACTTTGAGCTCGTTCTTTCCAATATAAGGGTCAGGAATCTTCTTATGGCGTAAGAGATCAAGATGGACGTTTGTTGGAAATTGAGCGACTGGTAGATAAGAGGAGTCGTCTTCTTTCTCCTGCTTGAATTGCCAGTTCTTGTCGACTGGGGTAACAGTGCGGGGAGCCATGACGAAAGGGTCTCGTTGAAGCTATTATTGTGCAAGTTTTGAGAGAAATCAACTCGGGAGATTTATGAAAGAGTGAAGTTGAAGAATACAGAAAATGGATAGAAAGGAATATTTCCACTGAAGATCCGACCTTTTTGACATGGAAGGAACGATGGCTTTAACCGGGCAATTTGCCAGGGCAGGTGCAAGTCATGATGACCCCGCGATGTACAAATGCCTCCAGGGCAGGCAGGTACGGGCAATCCTCGTAAGACGTCCAATTCTTTTACTCAATCTCAATGGTCAGTTTATGAGCGACAACATGCTATTTCGACGTTTACACTGCAGAAGAGCTTCCACAAGCGCTTCTGCGGCACGACGATCCGTCACACCAATAAGCGCCAACTCCAGTTCTCCAAGCCAAGCTGAATTCCGTGGCGATGAATGGTGGAATTTGACTGGCGACGAGTAACTCCCTCTGCTTTACTTGTGAATTTGACGTCAGCCCACCACTTACATCAAGCCTTTGGTATAGATGCTGTTGACTTTCACTGATTGCTTCTGAAGAACAGAGTAGCTATTATTGAACCCGAATAGTATGTCGACATTTGATATCTCCTGGAAGTCAGAAAAGGTTGTCATTATTAAGTACATTATTCGGACTCAAGTACAGCTCGCGAACTCGCTCAGTCGTGTGCAGTTCGCAGCTTCATATCGTCTATCCAAACGCCAAACACGCTGATGAACGAATGTCTTCCTAAACACTACCGGTCTAACCATGCAACCGGATATCTTCAAGCACTGCCAAACCATGATGGGGAGCCCCAAGCGGGAAAGAGGTAAAATGTAACTTGAACAATCAACAACAACCACCCCCTCTCCGACGATTGCTCAGTGTAAACACCTCTTCCCACTCCCGTAGTCCCCAGTTCTGCGTCCTGTTCTTTTTCCTCCTCCTTCTCAGTCCGCTATGCCCATCTTCCACAGTGGCGCCCGTCATAGAACTCTTGATGCTGCCTCCGTCACTAGCTGTGTTCCATCCACCACTGTCGCCATACTGGATGCCACTCGCGGGGTCGTCGGGGTCGATTTCTCCCAATTCAATCTTTGTGAGTATTATTCTTGCTAGTCTTTCGAAGATCTCGTCAACGCCCTCGCCGTTGAATGCGCTCGCCTCTGTCACCACTGATATTCCTGCTGTGCTAGCCCATCGACTGGATTCTGCTCGCGTAACTTCTCTGCCTTCTGGTGCGACTGTGGCTCTTTGTTGACTTCCTGCACTTATGGATGCTCCGCGATCTCTAGTCGTGGCTGTACTTGTATAAGAGCTACCTCCGGCCCCAAGCATACCAGATGTCAGTGTTGAGTTGGATGTGACGCTCGTTGGTGTCGGCGGCGGAAGACTTGTGTCGATGAGTGTATCGGTAAGATCGAGTTTGTTGCCAACGAGCATAAGGCTCAGGTTCGGTGATGCAAGCGCTCGAGCATCATTTAGGAAAGGTTGTAGGTTTCGGAAGGACGCGTGAGAGGTGAGGTCGTAGACGAGGATAGCGCCCGCGGCCCCTCGATAATAGGAACGAGAGACTGATCGAAAACGCTCTGTTCCAGCTGTATCCCAAAGCTAAGTCCTGTCAACGTGCTTTCTTTGTCGCGCGATCGAGCGTAATGTACCTGAAGCTTTATCCGTTTCCGCCTTGACCCGGTACCAACCTTGATGATCTTTGTAGCAAACTCTACGCCGATGGTCTGCGACGACAAGACTCTCCATTCATTCTTGACAAAACGATGTAGTAGGCAGGACCTATAACAGCGCAAACAGTCAGTCAAAGACTCTGGTGTAGAAGCGCGACTGTTGCGAAAGAAAGCTTGCGATGGCTCGCTTGCTCGCCAAATGTCTCGATAATGACGTACTTTCCAGTTCCGCTGGGCCCAAGCAATATAATCTTGGCCAGGTAATCATACATGCTCCCTAGCTCCTTATCATGGTCAGCCGCCTGGTATCGCGTCGACAACGATGTTCCTCGAGCCTACCTGCTCCCGAGCCGTACCCGAGCTCTCCTCGCTCGCGCCGGAGTGCCGGCGAGGCCTGGTCATTGCGGGCAAATGACGAGATGGCGAATATGCTTTAGGCGGTCGGACGATTATCGCATGTCTTGGCTCTCGGTTGGGCTATCGCGATAGTGGGTATTTAGGAAGGCAAGTCGAGTATGTAAAGAGAGTTACTGTCGGATGTAGGTAGGATATAGAGGAGGAGTAGAGTGTCCTTGTTCTTGTTTTTGTGGCCGTTAAATTTGACAAGAAGAGACGATGCAATGCGATCGATCCCTGGACATGGATGGAATGGCTGTTTACATGCCCTGTTCTGTCTGCTCGGTGAGAGCGAGGGTGGGTCGCCCTGTAAATAGCTGGAGTCCTCAAGCTGTAACGGGAGATAGCGTCATTGGGTGATGATAACGTGACGATGTATCCGTAAATGGGAGCCCGATAACACCGCCTGAGCTCGAGTGGATCGTTGTCACTGCTTGAATTCCTGGGATAAGATAATTGGCTACAGATAAATAGATTTGCCGATCGGTAGAGATGCAAAATCTGGGGTTCTCGGGACATGAAATCTCTGATTTCCAACTGATATGCAGCCTGATTCACACTAAATGCGTCCTCGCCTAGTCTAGATCTTTGGTGCTTCATGTCTGCATAATTAATAATGCTGGATTTGTCTCAGAGATTCAGAGTCGTTTCAACTCTCAAGTCACGAATTGAAACAGAAAGTACAAGAATAGAACTGGGTTTTGCTATTCAGTTGACGTTTGCACTATTCCGGGTAAATAAGCTTATTACGTAGTATGGAAAGACTAAGACAGTGACACACAATTTTTTTAGCAGTCTGACCTAGGTAAAAAACAGAAGCTGGTAACAGCCAACGTTTATACTGTAGGCCAGCTATAGAAAACCGACATACAGTCTCCTCCAATGTTTACTCTGTACGTGGCATTGCTTGCCGTCGACGTAGGACCGAATGCAAGACCTGAAAAGCTTATTGACTCATTGGCTCTTCAAACGGGTACATGGATACATATTAGCCACTGGCCGATCTGCGGCCAATCTTGAGTCACCAAGCATGGGTCTACATAAAAGCCCCCTCCCGCAATTTTCTCTCTCGGCAGAGTCAAGCAAAGTAGACAGCATCAGCTAGCAACACGACACATAGTTTGGACACAGCAAAATCTTGATGCTAAAGCAGACACAATGCAGTCAGCCAACAACCCCATCTCCCACCATACCAGCCACACCATGGGCCAAGGTGCCGCCAGTAGCAACGGCGGCGACAATAGCTGCGGAGCGAATTGCGTGGATAACCATGTTGGCCATGCAATTGGCGATGGAGATGGGGTTGTCCGAGTCTCGGGTGGAGAGACTGGTAAGATTCTATGAGATAGACAATGTTGGTTCCTAGCTAATGCCTCGTAGGAAACGACGGAGGCCTCGTCATGGAAGCCTCCGTAACGGATGTTGGTGTCAGCGACTTGAACCAAACTACTACTACTACCTACGATGAATCGGACTATGAGAGCTCCCTTGCGGACAGTTTAGGCTCCATTAGCGATGGACCCAGCTTTGGAGGCACTTCGATCCGATCCCTGGGCAGCATGTCCAACTGGAGCATCATCGACACTACTCTGCGTGAGGGCGAGCAGTTCATCCATGGCGATTACGACACTGAGACTAAGCTCAAGATTGCTCGAGCTTTGGATGACGTTGGTGTTGAATACGTGAGTCTATTGAATAAGCAGACAATTGATCTCAACTGACACATGATTCAGATCGAAGTGACCTCCCCTGCTGCTTCTCCTCAGTCCAAGCTGGACTGCGCGGCTATCTGCAAGCTGGGTCTCAGGGCCAAGGTTCTTTGCCATATTCGATGCAACATGGACGATGCCAGAATCGCAGTTGAGACCGGCGTCGATGGAATGTAAGTCGAATCAAACTCATGCAATTCTCACATTTAACCAACACTCCTCCCACAGCAACATGTGCATTGGTACTTCCACTCAGCTCATGAAGCATTCCCACGGAAAGGATCTCGACTGGATCGCCGCCAAGGCCAAGGAGGTCATCGAATTCACCCAAGCCCACGGCATCGAGGTCCGATTCTCCGGCGAGGACTCATTCCGTTCCGACTTCAGTGAGATTCTGAAGCTCTACTCGCTCATGGACCGCCTCGGCGCCCACCGCGTTGGAATTGCCGACACCGTTGGCGGCGCTTCTCCTCGTGAGGTCTATGAAAAGATCTCGACGCTCAGACAGATGATCGGATGCGATATCGAGACTCACTTCCACAACGACACTGGATGTGCTATCGCCAACGCCTACACTGCGATTGAGGCTGGGGCCACTCACATTGACACCACTGTCTTGGGCATCGGAGAGAGGAATGGAATTACTTCCCTTTCCAAGCTCCTGCAGTGCATGCTTCAGATGGGCCACGACTCTATTCTGGCCAAGTACAAGCTTGAGAAGATCGCTGCTCTCGAGCAGCTTGTCGCTGAAGCCGTTCGCATCGAGATCCCCTGGAACAACGCTTCACTTGCAGCATATCTCTGAATGTAACAAGTCAGAGACCTCCTCGCGGGGCTAGAGCCAAACGGCTCAACTTACCTTTCTACACTGCTAAACTTTAGTGAAGAGTATCAAGTAGTACTCATATAGTGAATAAAAAATCCGTCCAAGATAATGCTACCGTCTTGTTTTCAAGTTACCCTGCACCATCATGTTGTCACAACAATTGGGTACAAACGAAGATTGAAGTTTACCCTTCGGGAACCACTGTGATTATTTTGATGATGATATTAAAAAATTCGATATGTTTCAATAGTCTCATTTGTATTATAGGTGATTGCAGGCATATCATGACTTATGAGGACCCATCAAATGTGACAAGTTGCCGAGGCATGTTCGGGTCAGCCAACCCCGGATTCCCCACGTGTACTCGAGTTAAATCGCCGAGAGTGAATGAAATCCCCAGGTCAATTTGATACCAGTTCATTCCCCCGTTCTTTTCATACTTTTCACGATTCATTCATTCATTCAACAGCCATTATGAAGATCCAAGGCCGGACATTTGTCATCTCTGGAGGGTAGGTCGAGTCACATCAAAACACTCACTCTTTCACATGTCGCTGACTTGGATACAGTGCTTCCGGCCTAGGCCAGGCATGCGTTGAAGATATATGCGCCAATGGCGGCAATGTGGCCATTCTCGACATGAATGAGGAGAACGGCCAAGAACTAGTCAAGAAATTGGGTTCATCGGCCAAATTCTTTGAATGCAATGTGTTGGAGACAGAGAGCGTTACCAAGGCCGTCCAAGGTGCCGCACAATGGGCCAAAGAGACGGGGAAGCCTCTTGGAGGTGTGATTGCTGCAGCTGGTGTATCAACTCCTGCGACGGTAAGATTCCTCGAATTTGTGACTGAGTGTGTGAGACCCCAACTAACTGAATAACTAGATGCTCGACCGCAATGGTGCTGCTTTTAGCCTTGATGACTTTGACTTTGTTATCAACGTCAACCTCCGCGGCACAATCGACCTCGTGCGTCAGACTCTCGAGTACCTTGCAAAGGTAGACCCCGAAGGATCTGATGGCGAGAGAGGCGTTGTCATCATGGTGGCTTCATCAGCAGCCTTTGATGGCCAAAAGGGTCAGGTCTCTTATTCTGACAGTAAAGGCGCCGTGACGGCCATGACACTTCCCATGGCACGAGATCTTGCTCGATATGGTATCCGAGTCGTTACCATTGCGCCTAGTCTGTTCGACAGCCGAATGACGAGTGTGATGCCCGAGAAGGTCAAGAAGAGCCTTGAGGGCGCGATGGAGTTTCCCAAGAGAGCTGGTCAGCCTAAGGAGTTTGCGCAATTGGCGCGACAGGGAATTGAGAATGTCATGTTGAACGGTGTTGTTATTAGATTGGATGGTGCTATGAGAATGCCCAGCAAAATGTAAGATAGATCTTCATCTTGGATTACTGAGAGTGGTCGGATTTGTCAGATTTGAAATACAATAATAGATTGGTAATTTGAATGATCATGGAATTCATTTTGTTTACTACCTTAGACATTGAAGCTTGGCTTCACTCTGCCGAGAATAGTATCCGAGGGAGCTATTGCGAAATCGGATCGGCATCCGGCAGAGAACTTAGCCACCCTGCGACATTTCATAATCAACGTCACAACCTTCCGTTTAAAACTCTAGAATATCTTCACGAATAAGACCTGGAAGGAGAATTAATAGCGGCTGCTTTAAAGAATTAACCCGACATCCCTTGCACAAAATCAACAGCCCGACACAGTGTCTATAATACGACTACTTACACTGCTTACCTGTCCATTTAACTCATACACCAACACAGATACAGCTGTATCATCATAACCACGAAACCTATTGCAGCACCAACAATGGCTCCAACAAAAGTGGCAATCCTGGACGACTACCAAGGAGTTGCTGACCCCTTCTTCAAGAAACTCGACCCATCCAAGTATGAAGTCGTGTCTATCAAGGATACGTTGCTGCCTTACAACCACCCAGACAGCTCACAATCGAACAAGGATGCTCTAATTGAGAGACTCAAGCCCTTCGATGTTATCTGTAAGTATCACGTCTTACTAGAAGGTCCGAGAATAAGCGGCTGATTGACCTAGGCACGATGAGGGAGCGCACGCCCTTCCCTCGAGAGTTGATCGAGCAACTCCCTTCTCTCAAGCTTCTCCTCACCACAGCATTTCGCAACAGATCCCTGGACCTAGATACCCTCAAAGAACGAGGGATCCCAGTTGCCGGAACAGTTGATAAGCCCCGTAGCGGCAAGCCGGTGCTCGCTGGCACGGGCAGCACCACACAACACTGCGTCACTCTCATCCTCTCCCTCGCTCGAGGCATTGCCAGGGATGACGCCGCTGTCAAGGAGGGACTGTGGCAAACCGGTCTCGCGACTGATCTCTCAGGAAAAACTTTGGGTGTCCTCGGCCTGGGGAGATTGGGAAGCGCAGCCGCGAGGATTCTCAACGTCGCATTGGGTATGAAGATTATCGCGTGGAGCACCAACCTCACACAGGAGGCGGCAGATGAGAAGGCCAGGGAAGCCGGTCTTCCTGTTGAGGATGGGGAGGGTGAGAAGACGTACAAAGTGGTAAGCCGAGACGAGTTCTTCAGAACTGCCGACGTGGTGTCTGTCCACCTCGTCCTGTCTGATAGAACACGCGGCATAGTCAACAAAGAGGACTTGGCAAAGATGAAGTCGACAGCCTTGTTTGTCAACACCTCTCGAGGACCCCTCGTCGTGGAGAGGGATCTTCTCGATCATCTCAAGGCTGGCCGTATCAGGGGCGCAGCTGTCGATGTCTTTGAGCCGGAACCTCTCCCCGCCGGCAGTGAGTGGCGCAACAAGAGCTGGGGTCGCGATGGATCAAGTCAGGTTCTGGTCACCCCTCACATGGGCTATTGCGAGGAGGACACCATCAAGTCGTGGTATGAGCAACAGGTTGAGAACATTGAGCGATGGGCTGCCAACGAGCCGTTACACAACGTATTCACCTAGGTATGATCGGCGAAAGAAAAAAGACAAGGACAAGGCTTCTGGAAGATGCTTATGTGCAGAACCGAGTTTCATCTTAACGGTAGAGGGAAAAGCAAATCTGAACAAACAAGAACAACTGCATACATCCATGACCTTGACAGTTCATCGTGATAGGCTCTATAAATGAAACAATGGGAACGAATCCTTTGATATGCATGAGACTGCAGTTGGCGATCGGCGTGTTGGGACGGGCCTACCCGTTGCATCCCTGATGATACGACGGCCCCGGATTTTTTGATATGTGTATGAGATGGATGTTTCGTTGATTTTTCACCGAATTGAAGCCTTGGACCCACGGTGATAGTCGTGGATCAAATGACTTACATGTCCTTGGCTGTAGATCATGGCCCCATGAGTTCCCTCGTGGATTTACTCGACACATCCCCGTTTCTTCAGGCTGGAATGCATGTCCTGATTCATATACATGCAGAGATGATGTGTTTACGGGTATTATGTTGAAAGGCGAGGATCCGCAATGCTTCGGACCTCGACTTCTGTATATCCAATGATGCTTGGTCTTGCTGTTGATATTTTGGGTCGAAATGACTATCACATAGTCATGGAAACTATTTGCTCCGTGATGTGATTAACGAATGACTGACAGCCTTTGCCGCCATGTTTGGGTTCAGCAGACCTCTTTCGCAGCCCTAATCTACATCCATCCTGCAGCATCGCAAGGCGGTTCTCGACCATGCCTCATCAAATGCCGAATTTCCACAATGCACTCAACATCACCAGTTGAGGCAGAATAACCGCCAGATTACATATCTCACCGCTAGAGGCGCTGAGGAGGCGTGTCTTGTTAATATCAGCCTTAGGATCTTCAGCTGGTATCGGGAGCGGCGGCGCGTCCCTTTCTGGCTGCATTTGAGACATTGAAGCCTCGAAATCGAAAACGTGACCTTGCAGGGCTAGCTATTCTCGCTCTTATACGATAAAACTAAGCCTAGAAAAGGTGATGTTAGTAAAAGACAGATGTGATTCAAGCCTCTTCAGGAACATGGCTTTTTTTTTCGAGTCTTGGATTATTGATGTCAGCCGCTCTGCTGGCGTGATGGTTCGGGAACGGCACGAAGCGATGGATTATATCGTTCGCTTCAGGGACTATCGTGGATCTAGTGGTAATAGTATCCTTGGAGTTGCAGATTTGCACTAGGATTTTAGGGCAGGGATGCTGTTTCTGGAGCCTCGTAGCTATGGCGTTGGTGTTTTGGCCGCTTATGGTGGAGCATACTCGGTTCATGGCTTGCTGAGAAGCAGCTGGAAAGACTGGATATGGATTGATACATGTCTCCTCTCTTCTCTTTGGTCTCTCATTGATCTCTGTCAGATAACGGGGTCTGAGTATCCTGTCCTGTTGTTCCCCCGCGCATACCCCCCTTGTCTCTAAACGGGACAGTTGCATCACGATCTCGACAAGGGTCAAGGGTCTAGGCTCTGTAAGCTCGTTGGACTATTGAGCCCTTGTCTGGTCTGATGGGGATTGTGATTGAATCCGCATGTCGCAAACAAAGGACTCTTTTGGAAACCCGATTCTCTGGACCCTTTTATTATGATTTCTGTTATTGTCTCTGGCCTTTTTCACTGAGTCGGTCTCTCTGAGTCGAGTCTCAAGGACATTCCATTCCGATGCAAGAAAGCGGACTAGACTCAGCCAATAGAGTTGATAAAAATAACGGCAAAGAGTGACGTCGCTTAGATGGTTTGAAGTTAATTTTGCAGAGACACAACTCAACTTAGCTTACAAGCTCAAAGCCTTCAACGTCATGAAAGGTGCTGCTCTAGCTTCAACGGACCAAGGTGTCATAGACGCTACGTCTCTTGAAGCAAAGTAGAGACCGTTGAGCAGAGTCAAACGGCACAAGAAGGGGAGCTTGGTTGATGACTCGATGGTACCTGGTAACTAGAGCACGCCCGCCCGTTGAATCTAAAAGGTACATGCCGTTGACAGGCATGGATGATCCTGGTTCTCATACTGTGATGTTTGTGGATGTCCTCGGGCTGCTCCTTTGGTTTAATAAGGTATTTTCACATGCGGGGATAAGCGAGAGAGATCAACTGAAGCGAGCTGAAGCGACAGATGAAACTTTCCTCTCCCCCTCTGGAACTAGCCCTTCCAAGCTTTGCTTGCCCGAGACGGACCCGTCAGCGACATTCTCCCTCTGGTGCAAATGGCCAACTTACAGGAGAAAACTTGAACCTTCTCCACACGTCATGAGAGCTTTCAGCTTCAGTACCTTTGCGCTTTACCCTTAGTGTTCTAGTTTTCGGATGTCTCGTCTCAATATTTCATCCTCACCAGCTGAGCGTACGGTAATAGTCTCCTTTTTCTCTTCTTTTTATGTATGTGGGTATGCCTCGAAGAAAGAAACGCCATCCAGGACTAAAGTCGATGTGCCTTGTGTGTGCCGACCTGTAAACATCATGACCCAAAGAACACCGATTGGTTTGGCTTTTGGTACTGTGGTAAGCAAATAGTGTACTTGGATGATCAACATGATGCTTATATGCTAGGTTGGTTTCTCAAAGCTATTGTAACTATATCCTAGACAGCATCATGTTGGGCAGACAGACATGAACAAAAGGCCCTCGTCCAGATCAACCCCCAGGAACCTTGTCCGTGAAGGACAAGCAACCACAAAGAAAGGCTATACCCGTAGCGTAACCCGAGTTACACCTCTCTCCTCCTCTCCCGGGAGTATCAATATCAGAGTCAGACTCCATTCCGTGCCGTACCCTACCTCACCTTAGGTACCCTGGGCCTGCCGATGTGATGCCCACCCTCGATGGGAGCTGAGATGCAGATGCGGCTACTACACTCAGGGACGACGCCACTTGCACCGTTTGGTCTGAGGTGTGGTTCGATTGAAGATATCATTGCTCGGGATGTTATGCCCTTCCCTCCTGCTCTTTCTCTTTCTTGCTCCCCTCGATATAAAATCCCCGAGTACGCCATCGAAGAAACTCTCTTTTGTCAGGTCCCTTAGCACCAGTTACCATCTCATCTGATCTCATCTCACCTCACGTCACCATTCCTGAGCATCCTACTCTTCTCCCTCCCCTACCATACAGACACCACCAAGCACCACTGAAATCAAGTCACAATGGTTCAATTCACTCGTGCCGACACGGGCATGTCTGGCTTGCCTACTGAGGAAGCCGTAGCGGATCGCAGAGCAGGCAGTCCCATCCCCAACCGTGTGAGAAACGCCATCGTCATCGTCCTCGGAGAATTCTGCGGAACCTTCATGTTTCTTCTTCTCTCCTTCATCGGTGCCCAGACTGCCCTTGTTACCAACAACCCTACCAATTCTACTGCCCCCTTGGAGCCCTTTTCATTGATGTACATTGCTGCTTCTTTCGGTACTGCTCTCGCCGTCAATGTCTGGATCTTCTATCGTGTTAGTGGTGGCATGTTCAACCCGGCTGTAAGTGACACTCGCACCAACTTGTTTGATTGACTCACATGCTCATTCTTTCTTCTTCTTTAGGTGACTCTCGGTCTGGTCCTCGTCGGTGCTGTACCACCTCTTCATGCCCTTGCTATCATCCCTACACAACTCGTTGCCGCTATCGCCGCCGCGGGAGTTACTGACGGCCTCCTCCCCGGACCCCTCCTCGTCACAAATGCTCTCGGCAATGGTACAAGCATTGCTCAGGGTGTTTTCATGGAGATGTTCCTCACTGCCCAACTTGTCTTGACTGTTTACTTCCTTGCCGTCGAGAAGCACCGCAGCACACATCTTGCCCCCATCGGCATTGGTATCTCTGTCTTCATCGCTCACATCTGCCTGACAAACTGGACTGGCACATCCATCAACCCTGCTCGATCCTTTGGTCCCTCAGTTGTCGCTGGCTTCCATGGGTATGATTGGATCTACTACCTTGGTCCTTTCATGGGCTCTTTCCTGGCCTACGGCTGTTACAAGATCTTTAAGGTGCTCGAGTATCAGACCGCCAACCCTGGCCAGGATGATGACGATTTGGAGAGGGGTAGCAAGCATCACTTCTTCGATCATCACGAGAAGGAGCCCATCGCTCACTCCCAGACCGACACTCTTGAGCCCAAGGACCATGGTGCTGCCCCACGAAACGATAGCGTCATTGACGGTCAGATGAGCCATGCCTAAGCTGTTCCCGGCGATCGGGGCTGCTCAGACCACATGTCCAGTACTGGCTGTATGACTGTGTGAGCAGTACAAGATTATGAGTTCCGTTACATTCTGTCATAGTACAGCGGGCTCTGACACAAGGCTGGATCTATGTGTTGAACCATTCACTACTACATCGTATCAGTGTATGTAGCACGACGATGACTTTCTAATCGGTGTTTTTGGGAAAGAAATGGAGGGGAAATTGGGGTATACGAGGAGGATGCATGATTAAACGAGGACTTTTAGCATGAGTTTCGGAGTACATACAATTTCAATAAGACACCTGGGCTTGCTAAATATAGTGCAGCTCAGTTACCCCGATTATCTTGAAAGTCGTTCCACTCGTCGTTGTCGTCCTTGGCCGTCAATCCTATCGCCTCTTCCTCCTCGGGGCTTCTAAGGTTTTTCACCCGCATACAAGCCTGGAAACCAACAAAAGCTGTCCAAAACGGTAGTGGGATAAATGTTATAACACCCCCAATGTAAATTATATAAACAACAAACCCAAGATATGTTTGTATGAATACTAGGGTTTTGTTGATGGGCCCATAACCTGAACCAATGAGATCTGTGAAGACCAGGCCAGCAACCATTAAAATGCCAAAGACCCAGAGGATGCTCAAGACGGGGAGGACCATAGCCCAGTCTCTCGTTTCATAGAAGAACCGCTGGAAACGTTTGGTCCACGGTGCAAACATGGGTATACGGGAAGCTGTGGTGAAAAGGAGAAACAGCTCAAATGTGAAGGGGAGAAGCAGAAACAGGAGGCGGAAGGAGAGTGAGTCCACGAGAAGCTGGTATGTTTCTGCGAACAAGAGGAAGCCAAACTGGTACGACCATAGGCTATAGACCGCGGTTTTGAAGAGAGATCCTTCTGTTGACATTGTGATGGATGTTGCGATGAAGTTGAGCGGTTGTTGGTTTTGAAGTTGACGCAGGGGTAAAGTAAAGTGAGCGCTGATCACTGATTACTGTGCCCCGCTGTGCCGCTCGATGGATGATCCTTGTTGTAGATATGGAAATAGCACGGCAACAAGAGCCGTTGGTGATAATCATTACATGTGAATCATTTTGATCACTTTGCAATTCTAGGATGGTATTATGCTGTTAATTCTAATATTTTCGAATCCTTGGGAGAATATTCGGAGTTGAGAGAAAAGACCTTGAGCGTTGACAGCCTCCCAGCTGCAATGAGACGCATGAAGCACATGCAAGTCCCACCTACACAAGCATCCAATAGACCACCAATTCAAGACCAGAAAAGTCAGTTCTGTGCATCACAGAGATTGTTCTCGAGTCCTTGGCTCAATGCTGTAGAACTTGTTGACCGAGTTATGGGATGTGACAGTTTCGCATATGCATGCATCGATGCTCATGTAAAAGATCACAGGCAGTGCTCGGCGACCAGGACATACACAGAAGCTGTGTTAGTGAGAGGCAACATATCAACTGAGAAGAAGATGCATGTGCAACAATAACTGCAGGTATGATAGTTAGAGGTCAGAGTTTAGGAGCAGTTGTCCCGTGTCTGGAGGGATATTGTAGTCGATGTAACAATATTGGACTGTGACATGAGGGAGTAATCAGGTGATATGTATTCATCA
Source organism: Fusarium denticulatum (assembly GCA_013396175.1). Classification (NCBI taxonomy): domain Eukaryota; kingdom Fungi; phylum Ascomycota; class Sordariomycetes; order Hypocreales; family Nectriaceae; genus Fusarium; species Fusarium denticulatum. The sequence continues at coordinate 17,997 of JAAOAK010000122.1, read as the reverse complement.
GAGAGCCGGCATGTAACACCATGTTAGTCTCGAACTGAGTCTATAGTCTCAAGGCCATGAGATCTGGTTGTAACTAGAGCATCCACTGCACCGGGCATCGATGCTTCTCATCGGCCGCAAAGTGGATATTATCGGGTCCGTTCGACCGAGGTTGTCAATTATGGCCTGGAGAAAAGGATACTTGATGTAGATGAAGTAATATTGAATGAAATGTTAATTAGTGACTGAAAAGGAATTGAATTAGTAGGTAGCGAGATAATAGACATGGCATTGAGTGCTCCATATATACCGAGATAATATTTTATCAGATGCCGTAGCCAGTTCCTCGGTATCCGGGAATGGCTGCGGAGCTCCAGGCGTAAAGTGCTCCTATTCCGGTTCCGGTTTCGCCTCGTATGGCATTTAGCTTGATGTGCGAGAATAAATCAAAAGCATATGATATATAATTATATATGGATATTTGAGTGAGCTCGACATCCTGTAGTAAATCTTGGCAATATAGTTGCAAATAAGAACATATTCGTCTTAGAGACTGCCGATCTTCGAGGTTATGACGATTGAAGAGGCCCAAGTTACAGCACATCCAGCGCTATACTGTCCTATACCGTTGGCTGCGCCTTCCCTTGGAACAGCCATCCCAAAGAGCACATGACCCACGTGATCATCTTGTAGTTGGTCCTGAGGTTTCCAATGGCATATGCCTGATCAATCCTAGCCTTTTACATTTGACTGTCTACAAGATCATTCAATACAATTCAACACATCTCATCAATTGATTTGAGGACCTGACCTCTCTTACACAGAGTCTGGTCAGGCCTGACAGGCCTAGAACCCGCCCCCACTTGTCCCTCCGAGCTGGGGCCCTCCCGACAGTACAGTCTTGCCCCGGCCCAACGCAGCATCGGCTCCGTGTACTTTACCTCTACTTTTACCTTTGACTCGAAACAGTCACAAGGCGGAGAATTCTCGTCCTTGTCGGGCTTTTATCTACTGTGCCTTGTTTTTTACCCCTAAAGGAGAAAACCACCTTGACTGTCTGTATACTGTCCCTCAGCGCAATAATCTACAGCTTCATTCATCGGACAGACCCGGCCCAAGTTCTAGGTGGGGTTTCAATGTCCAACGCGGGGCTCCCTCTCTGCCTCTGACGACTCTTGCCGACTTAATTACAATACCGGAACTGACCTGGACTGGACGAGAAACTCACCAGACTTTGTGGTACATCATGTCGTCAGTCAAAGCCACAAAGAAGAGCGCATTCTCTTGTGAGCCGTGCCGTAGACGCAAGGTCAACACAAATCGCTGCTTCACCCATAAACCTGTACTGATAACCTTTAGGTCAAATGTGGCGGCGAGCAACCGATTTGCAATCGCTGTGCTGCTAGAAGCGATGACTGTATTTACAAACTGTGGGACTCACCTCGGCCTCATTATTTTCTGAGCAATTGCTCACGTATCATAGAAACCCGACTCTGTCTTACACCCAACGTCTTGAGGAACGCATCAAAGAATTGGAAGACCAACTCGCTGCTATCAAATCTCCTCCGTCGGTGGCCGCCTCGAATCATTCGAGTCCTGGCGTCTGGAACGGCCATGACTTGAATCGCCATCCAGACGAGCATGCAATGACGAGGAGCTTCATGGGTCTCAAGATCGACGACAAGGGTGGCATTACTTACCATGGACCGACTAGTCTCTTCAATCTTCCCAGTGACCCTCACAAGCATAAGCCAGACTCGATATCATCCGTTGACTCTGATGCTCATAGGAGAGAGCGATTGGTCAACAATGCATGGCATCAGCGAGCGATGGAAAACCTGTCTGATATCCCAGTAGGTTTTCGTGTAATCCACAGTCTCATGAGTCTCGACTTACACCATAAAGGAACCGTTTCAATACCTTCTGAACGTACATTGGTGCTGGATCCAGCCTCTTTTTAACTTTATCTACAGGCCTGCTTTCACTCGTATGTTTCGCCTTAGCATCATGTAAACAGTAACTGACACTCACAGGTGACATGCAATCCATGGGACCGTACTATTCTCACACTCTTTTGAATGCTATGCTCTCACATTCTATCCGCTGGGGTAAAAGTGATCCCTCCACCAAACAGCTGCTGGATCAGTCTTATGATGGAGGAGCTGTCTTTGCAAAACACGCCCGAAGTATGCTTTTCGACGAACTAAGTAGAGGTGTTTGCACTATCCCAACTGTTCAGACATTACTACTTCTCAGTGCAGGGGAGTGTGGCCATGGCAACACGACACAGGCTTGGATTTATAGTGGAATAGCGTTTCGTCTCATCGATCATCTGGGCATTTGTGTTGATGGACAGAGGTATCCAGGATCCGTCCATTTGACTGATGAAGAGGTCGAGATTCGACATCGACTTTACTGGAGTTGCTATTTCTGGGATAAGATTATCAGCCTGTACCTTGGTCGCTCGCCTTCACTACAGCATACACAGGTGTCCCCGCCCCAGATTATCAGTAAGTCTCGCCGTGGAACTATTCAGCACGCAATTTACTCATGTTTACTAGTGGACGACTCGGCTGAGAATGAGCTCTGGGTCCCCTTCGACTCTCCTCATGGATCAGATTGGAAGTATCCTCCCGCGACAGCCCACTCAACTTCCTGTTTCATGAGTGCTTGTCGATTATCGGTCATCTTCAATGAGATTCTCATTCACATGTATGATCCATTACTGGAGAATACCGAGGCAGAGATGCAAGAGTGTCTCCAGACTCAAGACCCTGCCATGAGACTATGGTGGGAACAACTCCCTCCTCACCTCAAGATCGAGCTCTCCGCCATGCCTGAGCTAGCACCTCCATCACACATCGTCACCATGAAGTGAGTATCAGTTTCTGATTTCTGAAAATCGCTAGCTAATTTGATGAAGTGCCCTGTATCATACATTCAGAATCCTCCTGTTCAGGCCGATGCTCAGCTGGCAGGTGTATCCAGAGGATGAAGGCCCTCATCCGATGCAAAACCACCTTGTGGAATGCGTCACATCTGCGACATCTATCATAGCCATCTTCGATCTTTTCTGCAGAACATTTACCATCAGCCACTGCGTTCTATCACTCTCGTACAGTGTGTATATCGCGGCCACAATTTTCCTTTTGCAGGTTCAAGCTACGCCCGAGGACCAACAAGCAGTTCGCAAGCTGAGCTTCTGCGTACGAGCCTTGCATCAGGCCAAAACTGTTAATCCAGGTAAATAGCCCAAGTCTACAGCTATACAAGCTCTGACACACGCAGTTATCTCAAGTGCTTTGGATTTGATCACCCGTGAGATGGCGAATCTTGGGCTTGATCCAGGATTTAGTACACCACAACAACAGCCTCCCTCGCCTATGCCTCAACCTATGCCAGATGTTCCGATGCCTACAGACATACCGATTACCGAGACTATTTACCCAGCTTCATTTGATATACCCACACAGCAATCACCTTACGAGCCGGAGCAGCTGTTCCAGACACCGTGGGCCGACAACATGAATCCGAATGCAATGGCCGTTGACCGAGGAGTTTTCGAGGCTTTGTCTTCATTTGAACCCCTGAGTGTACGGGTGGGCGCTATCTACGAGTCAGGAAACAACCCCCAGAATTTCGGCTGATCAAGGATGCTGTGCTAGCAGCATTCTGGAATATACTAAAACTGATTTGATCAACGTTCATGACAGCAGCGTGTTCAAAGGTCAAAGAACTGATGCAAATCCGATACCAGGAAACTCAAATGCACTGAAATTATCAACTTCTCGGCCGGGTGTCAGGCACTCAAGGAACCAGGGATCTTGATTCATCCAATAGTAAAGAGCTCACCGAGAGAAGAGGCTTCCTCGGCATTGATAGTCTTGACTGTGAGCTCCCACATCAGGACATCGATTCCGACTTACCGTTACATACCCGCATCTGTCGAGCCCTCAAGGTCCGCACGCCGACCCCTGCTCGGCCCTACTCGGAGAAGTTGTTATCGGAGTTATACTTCTAACCATAACCTGCATGCTGGAACATGGAGCTATGGCTTTATCTGTATGATTTCGCGCTCTGTGTAGAATGGCCCCTGGACGGGTTGTGGCCATTTTGGAAATCGTTCTTGACGTTTCAGGTATCGCAATGCAACGACAGAATGATCTACAGATGAATAATAGTCTGATATGATATGAATACATAAACGAAAGCATTAACAAGTACACATGTCCGTTGCAGAAAGAACGAAATCAGCTTTGAACACCATGATAGAGATCCCCCCCTTACCCAGCCATGTCTGATTTGAATCACTGGTCTGTCTTCCTTGATGGCCTCTGAACATCCCATAGATCTTCAGCATTTCCTCTAAACAGCCGCTCTTTGAGATGTTCATCATCGCCGCACCAGCTCAGCACTCTCTCCATCCAGGGCTTGATATCCAATCCCTCAAATCTTGTGTGAGGCCAGTCAGTTGCAAACACAACATGAGTTTTTCCAGCGACTCGAATGACCTCCTTGGCGATGGGATCCAAGTCGCTGTAGTCAGGGACTGTGCTCATCCTGTAAGCGGCCGACAGTTTGACATATGTCTGGCCGTTTTTGAGTAAATTGATGAGGGATGAGAAGCCTGGGATGTCGTATGGGTCTGCGCCTGCGTATTTGTTCAGGGGTGGTTGTCCAAGATGGTCTATGCAGAACTTGACATTGAGTTTAGGGATGATAGGCTCAAGGAGAGTGACCATATCCATAGGGACATAGACCTGAACAACCCATCCCAAGGGTCTCACAGCATCAGCGTAAAGCATCAACAGCCTCTCCAACTCGGCCGCATCAATGGCAAGTTCGTTCGAGAAGATATTAAGTCTCACTCCACGGACGCCTAGTTCATGCCAAGAACGCAGATCTTCTTGATTAACAGCCTCGGGGTCAATGGCAACAACGCCTCGTCCACGGTCAGCACCAAGGGCGCGAAGACCATCGAGCAAACACGAGTTGTCGAGGCCATAAATAGATGGCTGAACGAGAACTATGTTTTGAAGCCCAACGCTAGTTTCAAAGGCGAGAGCTTGGTCCAGACTGTGAGATGTAGGACGGTATTTGGCTGAAGCATCAAGGGTGTAGTTCTCAACGTCGACAATGTGCATGTGTGAGTCCCAAGAGTCGGGAGGAATACGTTGGGCAAGGGTTGATGAAGCCATGACGGAGATATTGAGTACTTATGATTAATTAAAGAAGTTGTAGAGGGTTTCGAGGATGATATATAGTCAGTCTGTGTAAGTGTAAGTGTAAACTATGCTATGTCCGACTGGGGAACCGAGGTCGGCCGAGTCGGCGGGGAAGACGAGACGAGAGTTTGAACTCCGCAATTCAACGGACGGTGACTTCCGAGAGTTAATTCACCAAATATTATTTATCTTATCGCGTTTCTATTGCATTCCATATCCTAGGAATTATTTATGTATGTATATGCTTGGCATACAACGGCAGTTATCCTTGTTAGCACGTGTGGGAGGGTTTGCAGGCTGGTTCAAAGAGTAGGTACCCAACGGCAATAATGAAATCCACAAATATAGCCGAGATGGCCTCTCACTAACAAGCGCTGGTTGGTATCTATAATTGAGCGTACAAGAAGCGTATGCACAGCCAACATAAGCCGGCAACTCACACATCAACAGGCGTATAAGCAGAATTGCCTATTTCAAATACCTCACAGCCCTGTAGCTCACTCCCATTGCAGTAAATCTGTTCAGGTAATCAAGCACTAAAACACAGCCTCAACCGCCCATAACTCCCTAAAATGAAAAATCGCGGGGCAAAAGAAAAAAGACCCTTGAACTAAACGGCACGCCACCTTCCCAAAAGAGGAAGCAGAGCTCTGCGAAATCCAATCGTCATCGGCGTCTTCGGTGACGCAGCTTCTATTCTCTAACCCCCGCCACCCTTCCATTACTTACCTTAGGCCCTTGTAAAGATTTGTCATTCATTCGCATTGACCGACAGCCCGAAAAGACATTCAAATATCAATGCGATTCCCTCGATAGCTCCACAGAACAGAACAACTCAATACAATCGCATTCATCTCTATTACCTACCAAAATGTCCTACCTTCCTCCCTTCCTGGCGCGTCTCGCCCGCCCCTTCACACAATCTACTCGTCTCTCAATCGCTCCCGATCAATCCGCTGCATCTGTCATCCCCGAGGGCGCCCAGCGCTGCACCGTCGCTGCGGGATGTTTCTGGGGAACAGAGCATTTGTATCGCAGACACTTCGCCGATAAGGGTCTTATCGATGCAAAGGTTGGATACATTGGTGGCGATCTCGACAACCCTAGCTACCGCGCTGTCTGCGGTGGAAAGACAGGCCGTACGTCGCAATCCTCATCATTCGCACTTGACCATAACTAACAATCGTAGACGCTGAGGCTGCGCAGATCATCTTTGACCCTACAAAGGTCTCGTACGCACAACTCCTAGAATTCTTCTACAAGACGCACGACCCCACGACGCTGAACCGCCAGGGTCCCGATACCGGGCCCCAGTACCGATCTGCTATCTATTTCCACAACGAGGAGCAGGAGAAGATTGCGCGCGAGGTTACAGAGAAGGCTAACAAGCAATGGTGGAAGGGCGGCATCGTTACCGAGATTGCGCCCGCTGGAAAGTGGTGGACTGCTGAGGAGTATCACCAACTCTACCTCCACAATAACCCCTCTGGTTATGAGTGCCCGAGCCACTTCATGAGGCCGTTCCCACCTCTGGAGTAAACAAATATTCGAGGATAATTGAATTTTGGCTTAGTAGACGTATGGAAATGACACCAATGATATCAGGAAACTTAACTTGGAATGAAATGAGGCAATGGGAGGACAGAAATTCATCATATACCTAGTCACAATATTATAAAACATTTGAAATCCGCTCCACTCTGAGTATTTGAAGGTTTTTTTAATTCTTACTTGCTAATCCTAAAATTAAGAGACTGGAACATCCATCGACTTGTAGACCGGTTTCAACAAAAAACAGGAGAGGAGTTCATTATCCTCCATCCGAGTAATAACCCTTTTGCTAAATAATAATACAAAACGCCTACAGCGCTAGTTCTATGCAACTCTATCACCAATCGCTCACTTGCGTCGGTTCTGCTGCATCATCAAGATCTGGACCATGCGGATGAAGATGTTGAGGAAGTCAAGCTCAAGAGAGATACTCTCATTGACGGGGTCACGGCGGATTACACCAGCCTGGGCGAGACGAGCGTGGTGGAGGACCTTCTGGACATCGTACAGAGTGAATCCACCAAAGACAGCAAGACCACCGTACAACCAGATGCTCTCAGTGAAGGCAAGGGTTCGGATAGCGGTGGCGGGGATGACGAGAGGGGCGAGACCAGAAGCAGCGACGATGGCGGCACCAGCCAGGAGAGGACCACCGATGTAGAGGTACTTCTCCTGCTTAGCAGTGGCACCGACAACGGCAAGACCACCCATCATGGCGATAGTGTAGAGACCAGCACGTCCAAGGAGAGCGGGAGGAACGAAGGCGAGGAGAGGAGCGACAAATGCAGCCTGAGTGGCGTTGAAAGCGGTCCAGAGAGCGTACTTGGGGATGTAGCTGGGAATTGTTAGAAAAAACGATTCAATTTTGGCAGTGATTGAATTCAAAAACTTACTTGTCAGGGCTGATAGATCGGGTTCCAATCATGGTGGCGAAGCTGAGAGCGAGACCACCAATTCCAACAACCCAAGGGTTAGTAACCATGATTCGGTAAACGAAGCCGGTCTGAACCATTTGTCGAGCCGTCAATCCAATGATACCAATTCCGAGTCCAGTGTGCAGGAAAGTGTTGTTCAAGTATTCGCGCTCGTAAACGGGCATGCCGCCATCCTCACGGGTCTCCCGGTTGAAGACAGCATTGATGGCAACAAGTGTACCACCGAAGATGGCACCTCCAACCAATAGTCGTCGGCTCGTCGACTGAGGCGCTGTGGCAGCTCCCGCAGCTTGCTGGTTGTAAGGTCGACCACCAGCGCGGCTTGTTCGTTGGAAAGCATTGCGGGTGGCTGCGGATGTGACGCGCGATGTGAAGAACTTGGCTGTGGGCTTGGACTGGACGTGGAAGCTTCGGACAGATGCGGTGTTGCGGAAAGCAGTCTTTGAGAGCTCAGGAAGCCTCTGCGCAAGTCGCGCAGGGCCCTGGCGGACAGTCATTGTGAAGGACATCGTCGTTCTGGCGATGCAGGTGTTGTTGGGGATATGCAGTCGTTTACAAAAGAAAAGGTTGAAGCGGGGACGGGCAATCGAGAGTATTATAAGTCCCCCGGTAAAAGAATGGAAAGCATGACGTTGGTTCCGGCTGTGGAGCCTACCTAAAATCCGACATCACGTGGCTGTGTCGGTGGAATATTGTGGAAAGAACCGGCGCCTCTCAGTGACTCAGTTGGTCATCATCACTCTCGGCGCCTACGGGCTCTAAACTCCATGCCCCGTCGGATTTACTCTGGTTACGCTATGGGAATAGTTACACCACACCTCAGCTGCGTTGACGTTAGCCTCTTTCTAGCCTCTTCTATTTTCGGCTGCTTATTTTCAATTCCAATATTATTATGAAGGATGTCAACACCTCCATCAAGGGTATCTACTAAGCATCCTTTCTCCCAGCATTACCCCTCTGCATCATGCTTTCTTCTCTACTCGAATGTGCGTTATATCGCACGAGACTTGATATGTAGTAATGGCAAATGCTCCACGACTTTGACGCCAATGCTGCGCAACATAGATCCAATGCTTTCCATTCCAGTTCAATTCCCAATCATTCCCTCACAATGTCCCCCAAGACGCCGTCCTTTCTTTATCGTAAACTTCCAAATCCTTTCTCGATGACGAACCGCACTGGTCGTCGTGCTCTCTTGGCTCTGTATCCAAACGCAGATCGTGGCATAAAGTTCTGCGATGTGAGCATAGCAACACTCATGGCCTTGGGCGCAGGACTATCATCTTCTGATTGTCCCTGTCCAGAGGTTTCGCTTGACGTGGGCTCTGTAGAACGTTGACCTACGCGGTCATCAAACCCCCAATTCGAAACACCACCGGCTCGGATCCATGACTCCAAGTTACGGCATTGACTGACATCCATCCAATTCAGTCGCCCGCAGCCATTGAGGACATTCTCGACGCCTCGACCAGTGACACGCACGCAGCCACGAACACTGAGGGCTTCCAAATCATTCAAGTGGAGCGCCACGCTTTCTAAACTTCCATCGCTAACCGCACTTCCGCAGAACGCCAATCGCAACTCCCGCAGCTTTGGCAGACGGAGAGCGACAACCTCTGTCGCCGTGTCAGATAGTGCGCAGCAGAACGACAAGTCCAGATGTGTAAGGTTCTTGGCTGAGTTGACCAGAGCAACCACAGCGTTGTCCGAGAGATATGTGCAATCCGCTAGGCACAGCCTCGATAGCTTTTCAAACCGGAAAGGTGCCCATGATTGAAACCCTGCATCCGTAATCGATGTGCAACGTGTGAGGGACAGCGACTCGATACGGTTCGAAGCATGTGCTGCTAGATGAGCCATGGAACGATCTGTGATATGCTTGCAATAGGAGAGGTTGAGGCGTTTGAGTTTCGGACACCCAACCACTGTACCCGGCGGCAGGACATGCTGTGCGGCGTGTTTCTGTTGCTGCTGCTTGCTCCGCGATCGAGCCGCAGAACTTGAGATAACGACTGATTTCGAAGGTGGTGGATCGGGTACAACCCAGCCAACAACGCGACCTAGAAGATTATCACCGACCTTGCGGCAGTTGCTCCAGTCAACTTCTTCTAATCCCTTTGCGTTCTCGCTCATCTCTAAGATTTGGTTCGCTGAAACGTCCCAAACTGATTTCATCTTCCATTTCTTAACATTCTTGCCGCAGCTGCGCCATAGAGCTCCGAACCCTTCATCCGTTATATGAAAACAATTATTGAGGTCAATGGACAGAGCGCGAGTGCCAATGAAGGGGGCAAGCACCTTGATCAGGACTTCGTCAGTAACCTTGCGGTTGTAAATCGAGAGGTCGACATCCTGGCAAACTTTAGGGGATGTAGTCAAGAGCTTACGCCAGTGTGTGCTGACCAGGCGCAGTCGGAACAGCTCTCCTATATCCACGTGTTTGAAGATGTAAATCAGGATCTCATCTGAGAGCACTGGTTTGCTCATAGTGATTGGTCGGGTAGGCAGAGTCGTCCGTACTCGCTTTGCCGGGACGTCATCGTCGTCAGCTGAAGCATCAGAAAACGCAAACTTGATAGGAGTTACTTCTGAGAGGCGAGACCTCACACCGTTGGTCGTTGGCGTAGAGCTATCTGTTGGAGGCATTGGAGGTGCCAACGAATGCCGTCTTCGATTTCGAATATTCTCCATGTTCACACTCAAGAACGGATCGGGGTCCTTGGGCGCTATGTTGCTTGTATCGTCTTTCGCTGGAGACCCAGGCTTGGACGGGGTAGTAAAGGTGAGGTCAGGGAGGGACGCTCGTGTTGGTGTTGTGGGCGTGGGCGGGTCAGATTTGTTGGCTTTCTCTTTAACATCAACATCAACCATGACAACGTCGTCGCTCTGTTTCTGATATCGCAATCGTGCAGTTTCTTTGACCTGTGTCAGGATATCTGAAGGGCAGCGTCTCCAGAACTCGTCTAGGACATCGCCTGTAATCATGATGCACTCCACAGAAGTGATAGATCTTACAGTAGCTGTTCGACCTCGCGACAGTCCGAGACTTGCAACTTCGCCGAAATATTGGCCTGCCTTCAATCGAGGTCGCTTTGGGATGGCCTTGGCCTTATTCTGAATGTTATCATCGTAAACTGGCTCATCGTGAATAACCTCTGCCTCGCCACGAACGATGAAGAAGATTTCGTTTCCTGGTAAGCCTTGGCGAACGATATCTGTAAATGGGGTATAGGATTTCGGCTGGACACTCAATCCCAGAAAATGCAGAATATCTGCAGGAAGCGTAGAGAAGAGCGGTAACTCCTTAAGTGTTGTTCGAATATTGATTTGACCGCTTCCAATCGCACTACCAGCAGCTGGGTCCTCCATGATTCCAGGGCTTGGGGACTTTCTTTTCTTGTTGTTGACGACCGCGCCATCCTTGATAGCGCCCCTTTCTCCAGTAGAGACCTCTCCAGGAGCGGCTTCTCGAGCGCTGAAGTCTCCCTGGGGAGATTTGACCAATCTTCCACTTTCTTGCCGCTTCTTTTTCAGAAGGTTCAAGCGTTCCTGTGCCTCTTCTCGGATCGCCTTCTCCATTTCCGGGAATTTGGGTATCACGGCATGTAAATCCTCTTTCTTCAGCACTAGCAACAGACACTTTGTGCGCGCTACAATAGTAGCTGTTCGAGGCATCTGCATCAAAACACCGATTTCTCCAAAGAAGGATCCGGGATTGAGCTCAGCATAGACCGCCTCACCATCACGCGAAGTGACAGCAACTACTCCTCGAACCAACCAATACATTGCCTTGGCTTCGTCTCCTTCCGTCACGATATGGTCATTAGGGCTTTGGATTTGAGGCTTCAGGTGATTTCCTATAGCAACAAGAAACTCTTCCGGAGCTGACATGAAGAGAGGGAAGGACCTGATGCGGTCAACCAGATCTAGCGGCATGTCTCGGATGAGCGATGCTGTGAGCGGCGAAGGCCGCACTGGCCGCGTTGGGTTTGTTTCGACATTGAAAGACCGAATCAGTGAAATCGAGTCTGAAGATGTCGCAGCAGCCGAGGCCTGCTGATGATGAGCCAAAGCCCTATAAGGCGATGGCGAGCTTGGGGAACGACCTCGCCTCATGGTTCCAGTTTTGGCAAAAAGCGGTGTTGCTAGAAGTCAGCGGAATCGCAACGACGAGGACAATTGCCTCCCCTCCAGCAAGCTCTCGAGCCGCCGCCGCAGCTGAGGGTGGCAGTTTCTTGACCTTTGTTCTTTGTTCCTGGCTTTGTATCTCCAAGGTTATGACGCGGAAATGTCAAGTGAAACTTGGAGAGTGGATCAAGGTACAGTCATGCTCCGGTGTGACGTTGAGAAGCAATCCTTGAGGAGAATAAGATGATCGCTTTCGTGCAATCGTTTTGCCGACTGTGGCTTGGAATATGGACGCACAAAAGGCTTGTGTTGAAGCCCAGGCTCGATCCGTAGGCCCCGTAATAGGTAGAGGGCGTAAAAGCTGCAGTCACAGACTGAATATCAAGGTAGAAGTCGCACAGGGTTCCAAGGCGGCGGTTTGAATCTTTTTTCGTAACACGAGAACAAGGAGCGAGCTGTTGTGTAGGTGAAGGCGTAGATGCTGAACGTTAAGAATGATCGCGTGGATAGATCGAAGGTGGCTTTCGGGGAGTGTGAGCGATGACGGATGGCGGACAAAGAATGGAGACTCGTATTGGGACTTACCAAAGCTTGAGCGGAAGCCAAGAAACGAAGGTTATTTGATGCTCTCGGATAGAAGATAAGTTAAAGAAGAAGAAAAGCTGGTGGGGAGCTGTCAAGAAGCAACAAGGAAGCTATTGTAGGAGTGGCAATTGGCGAAGCTCGAAGAGGAAATCGGTTGAGGAGGGTCAAGTCAGGTCAAGTCAAAGGAGCATGTACAGTATGTAAGGTAGGAGATAGATAGATCCGCATGGGAAAAGATGGATTCCAGTGCCAGTTCTGGCCGCCACATGAACGACGCCCACTCAAGACCACGACCACGACACAGAAGGCCCCTCTTGCATTCGGCACGCCCACTCACACGCACGAGGAAAGCTTGGTGTGGGGTAGTTAGGCAAAGTACCTCCAGTACAGCACTGGAGGTACTATCCCGAGTTAGCTGGGCGGGCGGGCAGTGCCGTCACACACGGTGAAGGAGCGTGTAAGAAGCGAGCAAAGGGACAAGGGCCCCTGTGGAAGTGAAGCTTTGAGTGGAGAAGTATGAGCAAGCCAAAAGCAAGCAAGCAAGCATCGGTAATGCAAGCAATTCAACGGGAAAGGGACGGTTTCGAGAGTCAAACTTTGGTTAATCACCGAACGGCACAGAAATTGACTCTCGCGATGATGCGACTGCTGATAAACTGAGATGCCCTGGGCTGCCCGCGTGGTGGTGCCGGTACCTTGGCACAAGCGCATGTAGCTAAGATAGTCGTAGTACCAGTTACCTCCGTAGCTTAGCAACTTATTGCCCTGTACCTAAAGTTAGTGGCGTCTTAGGGCAGTGGACATCCCATCACAAAGTGAAACAGACCTAGACGGAGCCAGCCCCGGAGCTGCTGATGGGAAGAAACCTGAGGGTCAGTGCGTTGAGGCGCTTCGGTGGATGCTTCGATAAAGCTTCAGTGGGATGCGACGTTGCTGTTTGCTGCTCGTCATGGACCTTGACCAAACCCTTTCAAGGACCCCGGTAATGGTCTTCTCATCCTCACTAGCGAGCGGCACCAAGCGCAGATGACCGAGCGCGCACAGGGCGCTTAACGGTTCACTGGTATCTTTCTTTGATGTTTGGCAGGGGTGGAATAATCTGACAAAAAAAACCTGCGTGAGAGCTGATGCAGCGGAAGCGACCCGATAGCTTGCTTCTGTTGATTCCATAGAGTAACCCATGCATGGGCAATAATTAAAAATGTCCCATCAGTTTGACGAAGCCGTGGTTGACGGTGAGCCATGGTCTTTTAGGGTTAGTAGCGGTCGTCTTCTGCCGTCATCATTTCCCCCCTCTGCTACGTATATGTCGATCCTGATCGTCGGATCCGTGCAGCCAGCCTCCAGCCTGCCGGGAAAGGGGCCAGCCATGTTATGCCATCGGTCAGAAGACCATCATTTTGGTGATATATCCGATATGGTTGTCATTTGCCTCGGCAAGCTGCGAGGAAACATGGCCGTGGGAGTTCGTTTTGAGAAGTTTGATACATATCGTGATACCATCAGTACTCTCATTCTGATGAGTGTTTTCTCAAGAGTCTCCCTTTTGCATTGACCTCTTGTCATGCAGATGCTGCGACAGTTAGCGTTTGCCGTGGCTGAGAATAGATACATGGCTTGATAATTTGCAGCTTCGTTCAGGCACGTTCGCATCGCCATGCCAATGCCAATGCCAGATGCGGCAGCCTGTCGGAGGAGGATCCTTGCAAAATGTAATAGATAGAAAGCTCTGCGGAATCATTTCGTGAAACGTTTCGTCATGGTGTTTCATGTCTGCGGGCTGTGGCTGTCAGTATCCATCTCCCATCAGATCAGTCTGCAGAAAACATGCAGCGATTGTCGTGGGAAAACTGCAGCCTTGTGAGGCGACCTGCATCAATTGCTTCTTTTGTCGTCTAAAGAATTGCTGAATTACAAGCAAATATTGCATGTAATTCTTTCCAGTGTCGTTCGTCCGAGACAGGGTCTCTAAAAGTTTTGAGGCCACCCACAGGGTTCTTAGCTGTGATCTTTCTAGAAGGTAACTAGCACTGACCCAGGGACAGCGGTCAAGCAACGCAATGACCACCTTGCCCTGGTCATGGAAACTCGCTAGAAGAAGGAGAAGAAGGAATGAATTGTTGTAGGCCAGGTCATATTTTCAGGTCATTAAATCAAATGCAGGTCCTACCTTAAATTTACGCTGGAAGAAAGCAACCCCCTGAGATCGTTCATGGCAGCTACCTTGGGTCCTTTCCTTTTCCATTAACCGCATATGCCCCAATTGGTTGACAGATGCCTTGGGGAAATGATTTGGAAGAGCCACAGTTTTAATCAAAACACTGTAGGACATCCAGTTGGGCTGTTTCAGATGCACTACGGAGTAGGCTATTCCGAATCGGCCAGGCGTACTGCAGAGGCGATCTAGACACTTGCAGTATGCTCAGCAACTCGCCCGTTCTTGCAGTTTATACCTTTCAAGGACTCGCGAGGAAAGAAAATTCGGGGCCTCGATCCTTAATGATACAAATATTTAGGCACCTTAGTCCAAGTTTAAGGTAGGGTAGTGGACTCTTTACTACCTTAAGTGTACCTATTTCAGTACCCTCTTTCTCGCTCCCCGAGGAGATGCACTTGGACAAAATGAAGGATTTGAAGACAGAAGGACATATCTACATCAAGCCAGAATGCGAACTTTGCGATCAAACTATTCACACCGACGACTGGACCGTAGCCTGTAAGAACCCGCTTCATATGTTTCTTCCATTATGCCGATCTAACGTCGAAGTCATAACTAGTACTTGGGAACGAGGATGGCCTCAGCCCGTCATATTTGACTAACAAGTTCCTGTTTCCAGAGTCTCAGGATGTCGTTGAAATAGCAGACGAGCTGATACTGTGCCAAAGCCTCAAATGCGAGATGTGCGAAACGGCTCATCCATCTGTGACAGTACATGCGAACTGTTACCGTGTTTTTAAGCAGTCTTATTGTCAAGAAGATGCCATGGACGCTATATGGGTCGCTTCAGCATGGAAGGCCCCATGGCGACACCGACCTCCCCAGCGCAAACCTCAACTTGATCTCACTGAGATGGCGTTGGTGTCAATAGGGGGGCCAGTTGCTGAGGCCATTGGTATCTCAGGTCTGGCGCTTTTGCCGTCAGAAGTGCTCCAAATGGTCAGGTCTTATATCCCTGATAATCTCCTCTGGCGATATTCTCCCATCCAAAACATTGCTGAGGAGATGTCGCGGCCCTTCCAAAATCCCTTCGAGCCTCAACATGATACTAATCGCTTCACTCTGGCAGCTGTGAAAGCTTGGAAACGCGAATCGAGAGGAGATGGATACTACTTGTGATGAGAGTAAATCAGAACCGTTCATTGTCAGACTTACTGTTGACTGTCTTGGCTTGAAAGAGATCCAAAGATTACATGATTGGCCAGATTATAACCACAGGCGGTCCAACACTTACACGTACGTTTTCTTCACACAAGGACAAGCGAGTAGATCTTTCATTTATTCAAAGGTTGGTTATCTCTCGACCACATGGGACAGTTATTAATGCTAAGCAAGTTTGGGCGAGCTTTCATTGATAATCCTAATGCTTCTCGGGACTTCCCATTTTGGGACACGCCTGGCCCTCCCTTGAGAAGATTGAAAATGTTTCCGCGGCCGGATCGTCCAGGTTCCATCCGATACCGCACTGTTGATCTCCTCAATACCACAGGACTTACCTTCTTCTTTCTGAGAGGTTTCATAGTGGCAGTTCACTCCCACAAAGCGAACGCACCAGTTGCAGAATCGACTATACAAAATTTCTCTCAATATGAACGAGACCAGGTAATATGGACGTACATCCCTATATCTAGTACTGATAGCCTGCTTCGGATCGGCGTGGGGGATACTTGGCAAAGACAAATAGAGGTAAGTTTGCGTATCATCTAATCTCTTGACAATATTTCTCACATCAGTAGATATGCACCAAACTCACAGGGACCTACCTCTTTGGTCCTTACCATTGTTATACGGACACTCGCGATGTATCGGGCAATGAGCCATCTGTGCTTGTCCATAATGTACCGATTGAGGGAGTAGGCGGTTCACTCGGTATAGTTACCGAGCATAACTTTGAGAGTGAACCCTTGTTGTCGTTTCCTTGCTACCACAACGACGATATGGATCCCCTGGATCTGGACTGTATCAACACTGTAGCTCCAGCGAAAAATGTTACCCATGCTCATGTCTATTACGATCGCAGGAATGGGCATGGTAAAGGATTGCTCCTGAAGTATGCAAACGGTGCGCAGCGGGCTGTAGGTCAATGCCGGTTTGGTATTGATCCTTTCAAAGCTTACCAAGAGCCATCCTGGTTCTGTTCCCGCGATATCTATGATCCAGAATCATTTGAAGAAACCGGAAGTTGTGTTGTTGAGTGTACGACTGTCACGGATAACCACAAGCATGAACCTTGCGACATTGACGATTGGCAGTGTATGCGCGCAGGAGCAGGATTGTTTCTTGAGTTCCAGTGCGACAACAAGACAGACACTTTTGGTATGTACATTCGACATGGTGAGGAAGAGGACGACGACTAAGAACTATTCATTTCTTTCTCGTCTCACGATGAGAAGCATTTGTAGTTCCTGGCCTGATGCACTTGATTATGCTATTTACAAGTGGTAACCGGCCACATCACAGCCCTTCCTTCACTCCATGAACTCAACAATGTCTCTCTTCCACTGGTTGATCAGGAAGAAGACATTCCACATTTTGGTGAGACGCGTTTACGTATCTTGATGGAATGCGGCCTTTGCTGTCAGACCATTCACCGATACTTATACATGATTTCTGTGCGGTCATTCTAATCAATCGAGCGTGAGCATGTACACCGTGGTTATGATTGGTATCTCTAGTTGTCATTGTCTACGGACGCCTGTGAACCCTTCGAAGAAGTGAAGCTCCAGAACGGTCTTGAGATTCCCTTTTATTTACATTACAATAATGACCCTAACCGTAATAATAATAATAATAATAATAAAAGATGATCTACTATATCCTAAGTCATAACTTCTATACCCATAGTTCTCCTGTAAGTCGTTCTACCAGCCACAGCACAGCCACATTCACTCCCACGGCAACCTAAGTTCCCCTTTAAACTGTTCGTTTAATTAAAGCCAAAGACTAGCTAACATTCGCTTTGAGCAGCTGCTTTCTTTCTCACATATTTATCTCTCTTTCGGCTCTCCCAGTGAACCTAT
Source organism: Fusarium denticulatum (assembly GCA_013396175.1). NCBI lineage: Eukaryota > Fungi > Ascomycota > Sordariomycetes > Hypocreales > Nectriaceae > Fusarium > Fusarium denticulatum. The sequence goes on along the minus strand of JAAOAK010000122.1, from coordinate 356 downwards.
TTCTTACCGTCAGCCAGCATGTTCATAGACGAGGATTTTAGTACAAGTGATATGGATGAGGTCTTGCAGGAGGAAGACGAGGGCGAAGAACCATACAAAAAGTTGAAACATATCTATCTTAAATCAGACTGCGGCCTTTGCAATCAACCAATGAATCCAGATCAATAGACTCTAGCCTGTAGGTTTAAATAGCTTACTTCTTGCATGTACTAAACTGACAATTCCTCACAGTAATTGGTAATCCTACAGGGACCAAACCAGTAGAGTGCACCAAAAAGTTCCAATATCCCAGAACCCATGAAACTGTTCGCGTTAGGGGAATACTACCATTATGCCAACGTAATGAGTGTAGTAGG